>VZUI01044347.1:0-44482 GCA_013401135.1 Cettia cetti | reverse complement strand
GGGGGGGGAGGCTACAGTAGTGGCTTCTGTGAGAAGCTGCCAGAAGCTTCCCTCATGTCCAACAGAGCCAATGGCAGAGGGCTCCAGGATGGACCCACTGCTGGATAGGGGTTGAGCCCAGCAGTGATTGTGCTGACACCTCTGGGGTAAGGGGTTAGAGGGTAAAAAAGTTATTTTACAAGAGCAAATGCTGCCAGGGAAGAGGGGAGTGAGAATATGTGAGAGAAACAGCCCTGCAGACACCAAAGTCAGTGAGAAAGGAGGGGAAGGAAGGGAATAAGGGGCTCCAGACATGGAAGGGACCAACACTGGAGCAGATCAGGAAAAACTGGAGCCCATGTGAAGAACTCATGTTGGAAAAGTTCATGGAGGACTGCCTCCCATGGGAAGGGCCACATGCTAGAGCAGGGGAAGAGAGTGAGGAATGCTCCCCACAAGAAAGAGCAGCAGAGACACTGTGGGATGGATTGACTGCCTCCCCCATTCCCTGTTCCTCTGTACCACTGTGGGGGAAGAACTGAGAGAGAATTGGGAATGAAGCTGAGCCCAGGAAGAAGGGAGGGGTGGGGGGAAGATTCTCATTATCCTACTCTGATTTGATTGGGGATAAAATCAAATAATTACGTCAAGTCAGCTTTGTTCTTGATGGTAACTGGTGAGTGATCTCTCCCCATCCCTATCTTGACCCACATGCCTCCCTGCCCAGCTGAGGAGGAGAAATGACAGAGTGGTTTTGGTGGGACCCAGTCAGGGTCAGCCCACCGCACTACATTTAACACAGTTTTTCTTTTCATCAATACAAGGCTGCTCTTTTAGAAAGCACAGACTTCTCCTGCAAAAGATTTCTGACTCCCCAGAGGAAAATATATGCATGAGTGAAGAGAAATTTAGGTTTAGAACACCATGTAATCAAATAAAGGGGAGAGAACTCAGTGAAGTCTACTAAATAGTGATAACAGCTCTTTCCTCCTTTCATTTCAAAGATTTGCTAAAGCAAATGCAAATTTGAGAGAGAAATGTGGGAAAAGGAAATGAACTGGAAATCAGGAGAGAAATGGAGTGGGGGATATTACCTTTCATTTGATTTTCCACATGCAGAAAACTCATGTAGATTCTCAAGAGATATAAGGTGTTTTCAGTTTGAGTCTTCTGATGGCAATGTATCAGGTTGAAAATCTCTTCTTCCCTATGTGGTCGCTACACTCATCCAACAATATAATTATGGAAAAAATAATTACAGCAGTAACACTTATAAGACAGGCAGAATGTATTTATATCTGCAGTTTCCCTCTTGAGGAAGCTCAACTTGTATATAAATGAAAAAGTCTTATCACCAGCTACATGGATATTCACTGCTCTGATGTCGAAGAAGCTCCTTGACTCAGCACATGTACCTTCACTGCTTCTTGCTTGTGGCTCAAACTCTGAGCACCAATATCCACACATTTGAGATATGTCCTTTGAATATCCTTCATTTTGAATAGTGAAGGGAGAATTCTTCCTTGTAACCTTCTTCTCCAGTGCCACCTCCTCCACATGCAGCATTTCCTTGCTTGACTCCATGTCGAGGTCTCTGTTCTTGAGCATACTTCAAGAATGTCTTATTGTCAAGTCTGTCCACAGAGATCTTCTCATTATGAGATGGATACCATCTTCTAGTAGACCCTCATCTTCACCTAGTGAAGTGCCATGATCAAATAAAAAAGCTTTCTAAAGATGTCTGTTAACTTACCCCTGCAGCAGTACAGGCTGAGCATAACAAAATGAAAGTCAATTTTAAATGAATTCCAAAATAATTAAACATTGTCACTGTAGTTCTTCTAATGGTGTGACTGCATTGTGAAATCCATGACAATTGAATGCTCATGGAAGATTGTGAAATTACAAACTCAGAGACTGCAGCTTTGTATTTATGCCCAGAATGGAGAAAGTATGTTGCAGAGAATCACATGCACATTTTCATTCTTTCACTACAGGCTTAGACAAGCCATTCAAGGCAAGAAAGTGAGGGTAAGTAACAACCCTCTTATATATACATATTGAGACTTTTGTCTGTGTATAGACTGAAGTGTGGTCACTAAGAAGCAGGTACAGAACTGTAGCAATGTTCTCTCATTCTTGACATTAACTGAGGTTAATATGGTAGCTGGGAGGTGAAAAAATATCAGTCTCAGTTTTCATTTGAACAGTCAGATTTGAAAGGCTGTTTTCACCATCCTGTAGTGAACAAGATTGTGAGATGGAAAATCTAAGAAAAAGGAATGAAACACTTCACTTGGCTAAAAAGCTCTTTCTCAATGTCACAGTAATGTGACATTGGTACCAAGTGATAGAAATTCTTTCACCTTGCTGATTGCAAAGTTTTTTAACTATTTTTAAAAATTGTCTTGATAAAAATAAATATGGTCTGGATATCTGTTAGGGATCTGAATTAGAACCACAGTTATTCATTACTAGTCTGTTAAATGATCACTTTTAAAAGAAAAAACAATCCATATTAAAAATTAGCATGAAATTGATATTGAAATTATTACATCAAAACACAGAATTCAAGCTTTTGCTTTGCTCCATTTCTTTGTGTTTTCCTGCTTTAAAACATTTGCTGAGCCAAATATAGGATTTACATATTTCATTATCCAAGTCGTTAGGATGCTAGCTTGGGAGAACAAATGGGATAACATAAGTATGATTACAGCTTATCAAATAACACAGCATCAAAAGAGAACAACAGAAAATTTCAGTGCAGCACAGTATGCACTCATCTGCAACACCAGTGGTGAAGCCTTCAGGTTGTTTGTCTGCATTGAAATCTGAAAACAAACAAGGTATTGAACTTCCAGTCATGTGTTCAACTTCCCTTCTGGGCACATCATTTAGGGACCACATTCTCTGCTGTTGTTTGTAAGCTGGGAACACTTTACTTTATGCTTCCCCCAAAATTAACAACTAATTTTCCTGTGAATCAGTGTAGCTGCCAAAATGCTGAATACAGACTCCACAGACCCCCTTGAAGGTAGCTTGTTAGATACAGAAGGAAAAATACTCATCCCATTCAACAAAGAGAGAGAAGAAAATTTTAACTTACTACAGCTGCTTCTTTGTAATTCAGCTTCAAGTAATGGGAGGACACTGGTGTCTTCTAGTCATACCCATTATAAACTGTGATGTAAATCCATAACAGAAAAAGGTGATGAGGAACACATAGGAAAGACTTCATCAGTGCTGAAGCTGGAGAAGCCTGAGCAGCAGCCATTACTCCTCACACCCACTTAATTCCTCTGCATATGAGATTGCCCAGTGTTTCATTTCTTAACGTGTGTAGGAATGGTGGTGACAGACATGTCTATACCACAACTCTTGTGGGAAGATGTTGTCTCGCCTTCCAGCCTTCAAGTCCTTGGAGTCAGAAATTTCATGTAAACAAAAAGATGTTTACAGAATTCTTTATCTTATTTACATTTCCTTTCTGTGAAAGGAAAATTGATGGACACTTTCTCAGACCAGTGAAATTGAAGAGGTTTAACCTCAGTCTTCCAATGTGGTCTCTTTTCTAGAAATCTATATAAGTTGTAAGAAAAATTAAACTTCCCCTTTTCCTGCTTCAACTCCATGGTGATCACTGTGTCTCCCTCAGGACAGCATTGTGTCACAGGAAGATACTATGGTCCTGGTAAAACGGGGATCTCGGAGGGAGGGAATAAATCACCTGATTGGAGTAGCTAAAGCACCATGTGGCTTGTAAACCAAGAAGTTTAAAGCTTTGGTAAGGCAGCAAGCAAGAGCTTTAAAATAAACAAGGTAATTGTGGCAGACGTGGAGGTACAGTGGCTGCCCCAGTGAATGTTGCAACAATTTTCCAAATACAGGGCTAGTATTAAGTGTGTCTTCAAGGTGACAGGTGCATTGTGCAGGCCACTGCATAATAGCCATAGGGACAACAATTTAGAACCATTTTTACAGCAGGCACACCACCTCAGAAGCTAAAGACTGACTGGGAAAAGACGTTTTAAGTTGCTCTTCAAAGAAGGCTTTTAAAGCTATATAACCTTTAACACCTGTTAGTGAAGTAAAAGCCTCTATCATAAAGCACTTTAACTGAGCACTCTAAACCAAATAGTGCAGAGCACTTTTTGGTACAAAATACATTATTATCAGGCTATATAAACACCTTCAACCATAGTTGTACTCTCTGCCAGATGCCTGTTGCTGTGTGTTGACACAGTCAGGGTTAAAATAAAGACTGACCACAGCAAATGCATTTTGTTTTAGGAAGTCGATTGTAAAGTAGAATCTGCAGCCCTATAAGTCTCTGATATTTTAATAAACCACACCAACATTATAGAAGCAAATTGTTACAGGGATCCAGCCTTGTAAATGAACAATAAGAAAGGCCAGGCATTTTGAAAGGTTTTGGGAATTATAAAGTCACATGTTGAAAGTATCACTCAAGCTACTGCAGAAAACATGTTTGGATGAATTTCCAAGCCTGTGTCGGGGAATATGGAAGTACCAGAAAACCAAAGAGGGCTTGCAGCTTATTCACATACACAGGAAAGCTTCAAAAGAAAGAGACATTTGTCATGCCTTCTGACACAGGGCAGCCTGTGTCTGTCCTTTAAAAAGATGAGGACAGGAGGCATCAGACAGCAGTCTGGCTGTGAAGAAGAAAAAGAACACAGGCCAAATGGTACAAAAGAAATTGAAAGCCTAGGGGAAAAAATATCTGGTCTATGACTAGTAAAAGAGATAGAGAATTTTAAAAGGGATGAGTTACATTTAAGGCTCCTCAGGAACAGTGGTACAACAAATCAAAGCTGGATTCCTTTGAAGCATTGAGAAGACGTGGAGGTGACTCCACTTTCCACCACGGAAGTCTGCACCTCTGGGCTTCTTCATTACCAGGACTAGGGAAGATTACAGAGATCTGAACACATGTAAAAATTAGGCTTGTGCAGCAAAGACAGCACTTGTTTGATGTGCTCCTTGGCAACAGGAACCTGCAAGCCAGTTATTATCCATGGCCTGCTGTGTATGAAGAGAGCATGGGTGGCACACAGGGTGCGTTTGGGACACGCTGAGTCTTTACACAGAGCCAGCATTAAATACCTGGTTGACCAGGTGGACAGGAAAGGATTCAACAAAACAGGCAGGCAGCCATGTCAGCAAACAGGATAATTTGTTTCTGAGGCAGTTGCTTGAGTTTCTTGTAATCATGGTGACAGATAACAAGGCAGTAATTATGCTTAGAACCCTTTCAACTTCAAACAGTAAGATATAAATTTTGTGATTCTATATGTGGATGACGAGCAAACTCTAGTGAAACCACTGCAGCTTGACTTTAGAAATGGCTGTGGTGTGAGGAAAGGTCTGCTGCTCATACAGAGAATTGGCAGTCATAGGAAAGACCACATATATTCTCAGCCAACAGGGAATCGTTCACCCCTGGCTATTAACCTGTTTACCTTCAGCCTATCCTCAGATCAGTATTGTGTTGGTCCCTATTCCTTGAATAAAAGAGAAAAAATTACAGCAGATATATGTTTTGCAAGGGCTTTGACCATCACTGTTTATATGATCGTGTACAGCAATATTTGGCAATGTGATAAAGACAAACCAGAGGAGATGCAAGTCTTTTGACTAAATGTGAAGACAGACACCAAAGAGCTCTCACTATTATTTTTTTTCAACCACCCCCTAGGCCAGAGAATCCTTTCTAGGCATGCACCCAAGATGGCACATCCCTGAATGCACTAACAAATCATTGCTCCAGAAGGTACAGGTCACTCATCAGATGGCGGGATATCATGCTCCTAAACCTGCCCTGACAGAAAGGCAGGATGCTGGCCTTGGTCCTTCCTCTTTAGCATGGAATGCCAGTGTTTTTAAAGTATGTAAATAGATGCACTGACAGAAAAAAACCTCACTTCTTATACTAAAATCCTCTTATTCCTATGTGTGACTCTTTTCTTGTTTATCCATTGCATGGCACCAAGAGGAGTCTGGCCTCATCTTCCTTACATTATCCTGTCAGGTGTTTTTACACACTTAGTACTCTTAAGCCTAATCCTC
Organism: Cettia cetti; assembly: GCA_013401135.1. Taxonomy (NCBI): domain Eukaryota; kingdom Metazoa; phylum Chordata; class Aves; order Passeriformes; family Sylviidae; genus Cettia; species Cettia cetti. The sequence continues at coordinate 38,413 of VZUI01044347.1, read as the reverse complement.
TCCTGGATGAGCAATCCCAACCCTCTCAGCCTCTACCCATGCCAAGAGTCACTAACATCTTCAGCTAAATCTTCCACAAATTTAATTACAAAAATATTTGCAGAGCTGCTTTGAGATCTTTTTTCTTTTTCTTTTCTTTTTTTTTTTTTTTTTTTGTGTTCTAATACAACCATTGCCAGTAACTTTAACTAAACATGAGGCTGTGAGGCAGAGCAAAAAGCAAACAGTTGGCATTTTCCAGGACTTTTTACAGAGCATTTTTTCCACAGCTGCTGTGCCTTATCAGAATAGCAGTAAAAGGATGTTCCTAACAGTGACCAAATGACAAGTGATTCAAAACAGTTGGGAAGGCTATCAATATTTTTAATCAATGACTACCTTTTTCACATATATCATCTCTGCATCTTCTGAAGGTGCTTTGTTCCTATGATACACTTCCTGTTCCTGTCAACACAGCACTGTTGTTGTCATGATCTTTTGGGGTGCTTCACTGTCTGTATTTGTGCCATAGTCCAAGATGGAATCCCTCAGCAATTCAAAATGAATGTTTCTCTTTGTTTCATTTAGATTGATGTCTTTAACTTTCACACACATCACAGAGAGCCACAGGATTTGAGTGCTGATGCTGCAAACTCTACAGTAAAGTACTTATCTAGCAGCAGCTCACTCACCAGGTCACCTAATCACCAAGTTCAGGGTGTTTGGTCCCCTAAACTATTGATAAAAATCTTCAGAGGCTGTGCCATGATAAAATTGGTGCCATTGGAGGGCACCTAAGATGTCATAAAACTCTTAGTGTGGGGGGCAAAGCAAGAGGTTAGTGATGTGTTCTAGGGTCACACCTCTTTTGACACTTTGTATGCACATCTTCATTAACAAAATCACAAGTGCACACAGTGAAAGTGAGAGAAAAGAGGCAGTCACACCATTTTCTTTGTTCTAGACAGTACAGGGCTGATTTTTGCAGTAGCCAGGACGGCCATGGCAGGGACACCGACGTTACTCTGTACTTCCTCACATCATTTCCTGGGTAGGGGGAAGAGATCTCTTCTAGGTTGGAGCAGGGTGACAGAGGGAATGATCAGATATTATTTTCATGTGAATTGTTCATCTCTTTCTTATACCCTCTGTCATTCATATCATGGCTGCTACTGTTCATTTTCCTATCTTATGGCTGTTTCCAGTTCTTATCTCAAACCGTGATCTTCACCTTTTGTGCATCCAATTCTCGTTTCCAGCCCTCCACAGGGGAGAGCACAGAGGGATGGAGGGAGGAAGGGTGGAAGCAACACGTAGTTTAGAGTGCTTTCAGTAGGAATACTAAATTGGAGAATGCCATTCCTAAACCATAACAACTCATCTGGTTCTTTCCCCACTGGCAGCAATAGTGTTTGCTTTCACTAGTCAAAAAAAGCCATCAAGGTATTAGAACTCTCAGAAATAACTTCAGGATGTCCAAAACTGTGTTGTTCTGTTGATGATGATTAGTAAAATCTAAAAAAACCAGTCGGCTCCACCATACAGAGAAAAGGCACAGGTCCCTCTGCCCAGAAGCACACCACAGGGATCAGCAGCAGTGGCAACTCAGCTCTTTTTGAAGGTCGCACATCTCCTCCTTACTAGCTGTGTGACATTCCAAGAATTTTTCAAGGACTAATTTGTGAAGGCAGAAATAGACCCTAATTCCTCCAAGCATATCCACAGCATATCCTCATGTCCATAGCCCAGGGGCTCCCTTTAAGCTCAGTTCTGGGCCCTCAGCCCCTTCCCTAGCTATGTATTGTGTGCTAGTCCCTGGCCTTATTTCTGGAGTGCTGTTTGTCTTTCATGACTTGACCTTGGACCTGTTCTTTTAACCTGGCCTGTGCCTGTTGCTCAGAACACAGACTTGTGCCTAGTCAGGTCGATTTTTGATGGACGGCACTTTCTTGATGGACAATAGTTTTCTGACTAGGTCTGCTAAACTCACCCCAAACAGCATACAAACCACAAAAGAAATATAAAAAAAATTAAGTCAAATTACCAACCAAAACCCATCTCTGTTTATTTCAGTATCCACATATGGTGGTTGTTGTTTGGAGGTGGAGTTGTTTGGAGAGAGCAGGCACAAAGTGGAGGAGAGTGAACCAGTATTTTTAGCTGCTCTGCAATGAAACAGTTTATGGTGCAAATGCAGTTTATGGATGTTGGAACATTGTTTGCAGGGGATTTCCATTAAAATCAAAACAAGATGCTTTTTCATACAGGCCAGCCACAGTGAGATGGCTGATGCCCTATAAAAACATCCTTAGAGGCTATCATAATTTGCATTAAATGCATTTGGTATAGTAATTTAAGAAAAAACTGGGAATATGGGAACCTATTAACTGATAAGATATAATTCATGTTGGAGGCAAACAGAGCCAATATGGAGCTCAAGGACTGTGTGAGACAAAGTTCATTTTTTACAGAGTTTTGGTAAAATGTACACGAGCCACTTGAAATAAGAAAGGTCACCGTAACCTCACTGAACATCTTTCTACCCAAATCATATTTTGAAATTTGCCTTTATACTTTTGCCTATTAGCATTACAGTCTTAGGCATGAGAAATACTAACAGGAAAATGCAGATGCAGCATTGCTTTCCATCCAGCATTCTACTCACACATTTTCATCACCATCTCTCTCATAGCATGGGAGATGATCCTCACCATTGTCTCACTCCTGTAGCCTCTCAAAATTTTCACTTTTTGTAGGAGACAAGGCAGTCCTTGCACATCAGAATTTTTCTCCTTCATTGCTATGGACTGTTCCAAGAACTGCTTCTTCTCATCACACAGCAATCACTGTGCTGTACCTGACCCTGATTATCCTCACCAAACCTGACCCTGACCTGCAGATTGGCTTTCTGTCTCCACCTGGACCTGACTCATTTGACTTGACCCCTGGACTTGACTTCTGATCTAGACTCACAGTTCTACCAGGTTTCCACTTCTGGGGCTTGCCTTGCCCATCTTGCTCAGGCAGGGCATGGCTGTGATCCGTGAAGCACCAGCACTGCTGACTCCATTGTCTTGCTCAGCTCATCCTCCCTGAGAAAGAAGCCTATTACTGTTCCCTGACACACATAATATTATTCATGTTGAGGATTGGATTATATAATTTTGGGTTTGAAGAGCGTTAAAAGAAGGTTGTAAGAAGGAGTGACACTCACAGGTCTAGGACTGCAGTGCTTGGGAATGGCTATTTAGTTTCATGAATTAAAAGTATCTAAAAAGTATCTAAAAATGGGTGCTGGGGCTTCCATGCTCATGGGTTAGGACACCTTATTCTTGTGTCAATCTTACCCTTACAGGCACTTGGCAGAAAGAGCTAGCTGTAATATTGACAGTCTTAGACTGTCAATATTAGACTGTATACTGTTTGCATAATGAATGACAAGCCTCACAAAAATGTCTTGGCCCAAAATCTTTCCTGACACCTTAGCCCTAATGATCATTGTGTAAAAGGAGGAAATCAGCCTGAGAACATTAGACATGAGGGCAGCCCACCACCATTTTTCCTGTCACACAGGGTGATGACATACAGTAACACATAGCAGATACTACAAGGGAATACTACTTTGTGTGCCTTCCCAGTTCATGGACCACTCCACCAGTCATGTAGAACTGCTGCACCACTCAGAGAGTTCTGGAGCTGTCAAATCTATCACTGCTGTAAGACTGGCAGCAAAACTGTTCCTGTTACTTGTCAATAATCTTAGAACTGAGGGTAGACTGTATACAGTATCTTGAATGCTTTTACAAGAGTAGAAGTCAAACACAAAGTGGATAATAAAAAACACACCCTATCAATATGCAGATTAGTGACCTTTTTTAAAAATGTCTCCATATTCATAGTGCTTAGATTTATTAGGGGCATGATAAAAAATTGTGTATGCTGACAACTTCAGAACTGATCACAGAGTCCATGCTCAAAGATTTGATGTATTCCCCCTACCCCAACCACTTTATAAGCAGTAAAACAATGCCTGACCAAATCTATATTCTTTTAACTGTTCTTGTTTCCTAGCCCTAAAATTCTGAACATCTAATTCCCATTGACACATATATTCCATATCAACCATGAGCTGTACTCCCTCCTTCTTCTCTCCTGCATTTTATGTGAGCAGTGAAGCTGGAGGGTATCTGATGGGTCCTTAAGTAACTACCAGAGTGTGCAGGATCATAAGAAAAATTAGATCCAAAAGAGAAATGTGGTGGGATGTGGGAATCCATTAACTACTACCCTGTGGGCTCTAACTTCCAACCTGTTCTTTACCTTTCAAGACTGTGGGAGAGAGTGTTGAGAGCTTCCCTGAAGTTGTGAGAGATGACATTCGCTGGTTTCCCTCCCCAGTTCCAAACATGCAGTCATTCAATCACAGCAGGCAAGCTGTGGGTAAAGTATAACCTACCCTTGGAAACTAATTCCATACTCACTGTTTCCAGTGATCTTCTCTGCATGTTTGGAGAAGTTCCAAGGTGACTCACTCTATGACTTTTACAGAACCAAAGCAAAGTTCTGTTTCTCTGTGTTGACTTTTTTGTGACTTTTTGAAGTTGGGTGCACCTTTTCTTCAGTTATATCAGGAATCTCTCCTGATCTCCCAAGCCTTCAAAACTATGGAGCACGTTCATGCAAAGATATTGGCCAGTTGTCTTAGTATCCTCAGATAGAGCCCCTTAGGGTGCCTTGGACTTGTGGCAGTTGAGCTCTCACATACAGTCCCTGACTCAATTTTCACCTACTACTGGGAGTTCCCCTCCTGTCTGAACACTTTCACTAAGCATAGAGGACTGGCAGACATTGCTGGTAAAGAGTGAGGCTTTGAGTACCTCAGCCTGTATCTATTTTATTAAAACCACTGACCCACTAAGCAAGTGGGCCATGTTTTGTTACTAAAGTAGGATTAGAAGTTCATGGTAGCCTTGATGTCCTTCACTTGTTTCAACTGCAGCTGAGCATTGACTTTTCTAAACCCTTCCTGGGCAATATTTCAAAAGCCATCCTTTGTACCCTGTAGCTGCTTCTTCTGCCTATAGATGTCTTTTTGCTCACTAAGGCCTCCAAGTGAGCCTGGTCTTTCTGCTGGTGTCTAGTGATTGTTAGGTAGAAGGGAAGAACTATTTTCTTCAGCCTTCCAGCTTCTCTCCAGAGGAGCTCCTCTCCTCTTCCAGAGACCACAGACTCTTTGCCACAGCAGCCCACCACTGCCTGATGTACTTGGGTTACCAGTTCTGCAAATCTGCTGCCCAGATTAGCTGGTAGGAGCCCAAACTCCCTTGTTCCATGGGATAATGCTATTCCTGGGGTAGTGACCAGCCTTTACCTGTGCAGTTGATGAGGTTCCTGTTGACCCATTCCCCCAGCATCAGGGCAGCCAGCCCTGCAGCACAGCACCTGAGCTCCCACTGGGTATCACCCAGCAGCTTCCTCTGAGTGCCATCTGCCTCATCATCAGAGGATAATCCAGGTTGGAGGAGGAGACAGAGGTTCATGCAGTCACACCTCCTGCTCAAAGAACAGCCATAAGACCAGGCTGCATCTCCAAGGGTTTAGTCTGATCTACGACATGACTTCACAAACCTCCAAGGATGGAAGCAACAGAGCCTTTCTGGGCTACCTGTTCCACTGATGGTTTTTTGGTCCTCATGGGGAAAAAGCTTTTCCTTCTATCCAGCTCTCCCCTTTAGGGGTACAATTTTAATGAAGCTTTCCTGTATTCAAGTGTAAGCATTATTGTGATTGTAAGCAATATTGTAACAGGACTAATAATAACCAGCCTGTGGTATTTCCATTAGATTTTTAATTAGTAACAAATAAAAGTGAGCCCGTGTGGAACCTTGAGCAGAACAGCTGGGAAGGAGTGACAACCTGTGCTGACAGAGGGTCAGCATGAGAAAGATGCTGCTCTGCTTCATCTATGGGAGTAGATCAAATCAAGCCTCTTATAAGGGTGTTGCATCTTCCTATTTTGCCCTACTTTGCATGAGGAACTGTGAATGTCCATCTCACACTTCTGAGACAAACCTCCTCACACAGCAAGTGAGAAGAGACACTCTGAAGCCCAGAGAGCTGGCTGAAAAGTAAAGCAAGGGTACTGGAAGGCAGCAAGGATTTGAAGGACCTGCATGCAGAAAGAGCAGGCAAAAACAGCTGAGGATGCTGCCCAAGGCTGCCTTGGGACTATGCCAAATCTGCAAGCTGGGTCCTCTCCGGGTGTGAGAAGAGGGCAGAGGGAGGGTATTTGCCATGGTAGTTCCTCCTTGGGGTGGAAGTACCTCCCCAGATTAGGCACAAAAGTTACTTCCAGGAGTGCAGAGGTGAACTTTAGCTGTGTGGCCAAGATACAAAACATCAGTTTTGGTGGTTTAGTGGTGTCCTGAGTGCTCCAGCAGTAAAGGAGTTGGCTGGAGTCCCTGAACAGGGACAGCCATGTCAGTCTGGTTGGGAAGACGAGAATCTGAGCATCTTTACAGACGCTGCAATATCATTTCTCAGGAGGCAGTGCTCCTGTCTGTGAGGTAGCTGGTTTTGGTTTATCCATAATCCCCAGCAGCTGCTGCTATGACTGCTGTGGTTGCCATAGGAGACTGTCACTTGAGGAGATGGAAGCTCTCCACCACCGACAAAAGCACGTGCCAAGTTTCTGCATATGTTGTGACCAAGCATCTGATGTTAGAAAGGCTCCATGTTCTACCCCAAAAGAAAGTGTAGGAACCCCATTTAATGCTCACCAGAGCTCTCTTCTGGTCTGTAACCCAATGAAGGCTGGGGATGCAACAGCAGGTGGAAAATAATCTCTATCTCTAGACTTCATACTGGCAGTTCACATATACTTGGGAAGATTCATTTGATGCTACACACACCTTCACCCCCCATATACACACACTCCTGGTGCATCTTCCCACACAGGGTCCTCAAAATGAGGATCTTCACTTCTTCAGGATCCCACATAGCTCTAAGCTGTTTCTCTTGTCAAAGGCTTTAAAAAGCCTCTGAGAATAGGGTTTTCACAACACAATGCAAAGACTGTTTTTCTCATGACATGCAGATCTACACAGGAGCACAAGACCTAATGGGAAAGAGATGGATGACTGAAACAGAGGGATTTTTGCCAAGATGGCATGATGTCATTAATCCTGGGAGCTAGGCACATTTCTTGGCCCAAACCATGTCTGAGTATATTTTTAGTCACAGTTTAATTCACTAGTACAGTCACAGTCTGAGTGTCTGTCCTCCCAAAATTATATTTATATTCCCAGCAGGAATCAGTAGAGGGACTTATTCTATTCAATATGTTTGTTACCAATTTAGAAAAAGAAATCTACTATGAAATCTCTGAGTTTTTGAATAATATTAAAATCTTCAGAAGTTCAGAGATTGATCTAGGTGTTTGGGTTGCTTGCAATTGTCCCAAAATAACCACCAATGGTTGTATCTTGATGGGGAGAGACTTCACATCCCAAAGCCCTGCACTCACTGCTGTTCATCCCAAGCTCACTGGGTACTGTCTCCTGCAGCTGTAGGGACTGGCCCACTTGGCAGCAAGATTCATCCTCTGCAGATTCAATGTTGACAGGGACAACCACAGACTGATGCTGTTCATGGAATTCCAAATCACCTAGAAAGGTTTGTCCATTTCCTCTGCACATTTCCCAGTCAAAAGAGCATGGATATTCACTTATTCTGTTTTATGAAGTTGCTTTGGAGTTCCTTGCAATTTAAACAGTCTTTGAATGCTAAAATACATCACTTGCAAACTTTCACTGTGCACCACCATTTCTAATGGAAGTGATGACGACGATGGACAAATCTCAGATCTTGATCTAGTAAGAACCCCTGAGATGCCACTGCTGATACATTTCTATCCTGGAAAATGACCATCAACTCTGCTTTTATTTTTCTTATTCTTTAGAAGAGGTTTCAAGCCATAAGAGGGCCTTCTTGGCAAACCTGTAGCATCATCATCTCTGTCTGTATGGGTATCTCATACTCCACTTATCCCCTACAGAGTCACAAAGAAACAATCAGAAACAATCTTAAAGTGAACCATCAGAGCAGCGTTAGGTTTTAGGTACCATTCAGAGAGAGAGTGAGGATGGAGTGCTGTATGCCTTCTTTATCCTCCAGAGCCAGAGCAGTCACTGTCAGTGGCAGAGCACCCAGTGCCAAGCGCTTGCTTTGCCAAAGATGCAAACCAAAAGGTGGCATGTCAGAGTGCCCTGCTAGTTCTGGCTCTGTGAAGAAGGCAGTGAACAGGTCTCTGAAATCTCATGGATGTAGTGCATGTAAGGTGCAGTGACTTGCTCTGTTCCAAATGGCATTTAAATGCAGTAGGCTGCCCTCAGTGAGGGTCAGAGAACAGAGTTCCACATGAATTGACAATTAAATAAACACTTAATGAGGTACAGCAGGATTGACTGCTCTTTACACCTGTGACCGCATTAGAGTCAGCACAATTAAATGTCTTTTAGAGAAAATGTTTATAACACTGCAACCCAGAGCATCCTGTACCATCCTCCTCCTGACATCATGCCATGAGTCTGTGAGACAGAAGCTTATGCTGGAAAACAAAAGGGCTTTGTGAATGCCCATCTCTGAAACAGGCAAAGAATGATTTGTACTTTGGTTATCCCAAAGCAGTGTCAGGGAGCAGCATGAGTGGTACTGCTCAGAGAGACAAATCAGAAACAGAACAGAAAGTGAGGGCAACCACAGCCCAGGCAGTGCCCTCACCAATAGGGCAGAGTCCCACAGGACCTGTACACAGTGGACAGGGCAGGATGCTGGTAATGGGCTCTACCAGCAGCCCCAGGAAAAAGAAAGCCATCAGTCAGCTTTGGGAATCCACTTAGGAATGGCAGGGCCACAGGCAGGAGTGGAAATAATGTTACCTGATGCATATGTCCAAGGTCTGTTCTGAGGAGGAGCTGAAGACCATTATGTCCATGACATAGCTCAAGCAAGAACTGAGGACCTAAGTTTAAATGAGGGCCTGGGTGCCCTGGTCAAAGAGGTGACTGGAGTCCCTTGGGTGAGGCTGGCAGAGTCCATTAAAGCCTACTGGTGCTCTCAGGGTCTTGAACATCCAAAATATCAGATCTTCCTTAGCAAAGAGAGCACTGTTTCCTCTTCAGGTTTAGGTAACATTTTCAGACAAAACTGTACAACACAAATTTTTTGGCTATGTTGAGGTCTCTTAAACATGCATATTTTAGCAAGTGAGCTATTTTAAATCATCTTCAAAACTACTCAGTTCTGCCCTAAATACAGACAGACAGCTTGGATGATGATAGGGCTGCCAGAAAATTAGCTTGTTTAAATTCAATGAATTTTGACAATGGCTCTTTAGATGCTGAGAGCTGTTAGTGCATGGCTCTACTTCCCTTGTACTTCAAGCTTGTTTCTTTTTAGAAGAGGTCTTATCTATTCATTTGTAGAATCTTTTCAATAAGGTTCCAGATTGGAAGTTGGAGGTGGTTTTTTGGTTTTTTGCAGCTCAGTCCCAAATATTTGAAAATTGAAGTATTAATTTTCCATTCTCTAGGGCTGTACAGACAGCAACTGTATAATGAAAAAACAAGTATTGCTTCTGACTTAAATTTCCAGGCATACATATCACCCACAAGGAAGCCTGGGGCTAAGTGCAGTAAGGCAAAGTTATTTGTCTTACTTCAGGGACACACAAACAAACCTACTGTGATTTATTACTACTGACAAATTAAATGAAATAGATAGGGAATATCCATTCAAGAGGTACTAACAAGTGCAGGAGCAATATACCAATGGGTGAATAATACAAATGGTCTATCAAAATTGACTGCATGATGTAAAGGTAATTCGTTATTCAGTACAGTTTAAAAATCCAAGAATATTTTCCTTTTTTTCACAGAAAGTTTTTCAAAGTGAATAATACAAAAAATCAGCAAAGAAATATGTTTTTGTCCTAATTATTATTATCTACATTTTCAATTAACTCTGTTCTGTTGAGCAATCCAAATTTTAGCCAGAAAATGTTTACTTTTTCAAAACCAGAACACTGAACTGCATTGAATGATGTCTTTACTAGTTCTTCTCTGCCAATATACTGTGAGTACTTTCTCTAGGTATTTCATCTCTGTTAACATTTTTCATCTTTATTATTCTAATTTCTTTCTTTTGTAGATGTGCAGTTTGAAAAATTCACAAACCCTGGGTGATGCTTGCAAAAAATATATTTTATGGCTTATTTGGTTGTTCAACTTTCCTATCTTCCTATATCCAAAACCATTGCAACATGCTTGCCTTTAGACTACGTTCTCTTTGCCCAGTAAATTTAGTGATTTCTATCCTTTTAAAAATCTATTTTTCCTTTTCTAGCACACTCTAGCTGACATGTTGATCAAATAAACTCTCTTTCCCAATCTTTTTCCATGAGAAGGTGATAGAGAAGCAAAGGCACCTGAGAATCTGGACCTACAAAGTTAATTCTTGCCCCAAAGCCTGCTCCTAGTCAACCCAGCCATGCACAGATCCCCTAAGTGGCATCAAAGGCCACAAGCAGTAAGACTACATGCAATGATATCTATACTTTCACTACAGAAATTGGATGCAGAGAGCAACCTGAACTTGGACATACCACTGATTTATGTTTGATCCCTTCTATTTCTTCTTCCACCTATATTACCTCTGCCCTCTAATACCAAACTCCACAATCCCAAATTCTATGGGCCTGCCTTGGTGCTTAAGCCTTAGACCTACTGCACTCTTTTTACCAAAAAGAGAGGAAGATTTCCAGGTGATACCACTCAGACATCCAGAGGAGGAACAAGGAACTGCAGTACAAAGCTTGAAAATCAAAATATTAATGAAAAATCTATATATCAAATTATAAAATGCATAACAAATTTTTCTTAAATTTTAAGCCTTCCTGTACCTGCTTATGAGTTTTTTCCATGCAAAGCTCTGAATGTTACTTAGGCAACAAGAGACTTGAGAATCAGAGTCCTGTATCTTCCAATTCACAAGTGTTTGGCTGGATTTGGGGAACCATTATGGCTCCCTTATTCCCTCCAGTTAAAAGAGAAGAGGTTTCTCCCTACTTTCTGGGTTGCTTCTCTCCAGTCACTGTTTACAGTAGCAGTGAATCCATTTTAATGGCTACCCACTGTAGCCCACAGTAGATACAATCCTGATCCAAGCACTGGTTCTGAACAGCAGCTGTGAAACTGTGCAAGAGATGTTAGTCACAATGGGATCATCACAATGGAATTCAGTTCCTCTTGTTTGCAGTTTTTTCTTGCTATTTATTTTTAAGGAGAATAAGTCCTCAACAATTGAACTCAATTTTCTTTCTACTTGTACCAACTGGAAATACCACTAGACATTTACCCTTTGTAAGCTCATTAGAGTTCTTTTGCAGGTTTTCTTTTCCCCCAGTCCTGTAAGGAAAAGGATGTGATGACTGTAGCTGTTTCTTGAGGGCAAAAACCTTCACAGGAAATACTGCAATGTTAAAAATTTGTCACTGATTTGGGCAACACTTAACTATTCTTATGTGCAATGAATCTGGAATTCAGCAGTAGGACACAATGAAACACAAAAATGGCTCATTACTGAATTCTGGCTTCTTGGAATAGATGTACTTCAAGAGGTTTTACAGGATGCTGGTTCAGTATATTTGTACAAAGCTTTATGTCAGAATGTATACAGGGAACAAAATACAGTATGAAATTAGACAATCTTAACTCTGGTTATTATTAATCCAAAGCTTGTCATGACAAATGACATCTAAACTCATGGAAGTTGGAAAATTATTTGTGGATACATGGGTACCTGGCATGTACACTGGAGAGTGACTGGAGTAAATCAGTAGTTAGTTTTTGTGTTTCTCCCATCTTTTCTCGCTGCACAGCAAAACTAAAAGGTTCTTGTGGTCCTTAATAAGAAGAAGAACGTTTCATTTTAAGGTGGAATAGTATAGTTTTTCATTTCCCTGCAATTTTAAATGTTTATTACAATACAGTTTTCCATCTCCATCTAAATTTAAATGTACGATCTCTCAGCTGTCCATTAAAATCTTACTTTACTGCCAGCTTATTGTATATAATCTCTGCCATTTATGTCATCTTCATAACTAATAGCATACATTTGGACTCCCTCAGGAAATTTACAGAGAGTGTCAGAGTAGGCACTGTTAAACATTGTCCTCAAAATGAACCACAGCTCTTTCATCAGACCTAAGGAATAATTTTTCCCTTGTGGATAAATAATAATGAAAGATGTGCAAAGTCTGGGCAAAGTAAACTTCTGAGCATTTTCTGTTTGTGAGCTGAACAGTTGGACCACACCAACTTGATAAAGTCACGGTTTAATTAAGTCACGCCAGCTGTACTAAATGATTTGGGAAATACACAAAAGAGCAAATTGAATAGTAAATGGAAACATATTCTAAATTCAAACTCCTCAATTGTGGTTTCTCCTCAATGGTGATAAATGCACAAGAAGTTCATGTCTATTTTACATTCATATAAAATTTCAAGCTTAGTGTCAGGTCTGGTTCCAATTCAGTAGAGGTATTTTTACCAGATTTGCAGTCATTTGACATAAAATCCATAGAGATATATTCATGATGGTCTAATTTCCTTTCTTATTTTCCTAAATATAACTTTCCATATGCATTGAATTTCAAAAGGAAAAAAAAAGTTGCTTTTTATTCTGTTTTTTGATGGATAACCTTCATGATGGCAAATATGATTTGTGTCTATTTTCAGATGTCTTCAGTCTTCATAGCTTCTAAAGCTACCTCCTCCTTGGGCTTCCTAAAGGCAGCAATTTAAGAACCTTCATTTTATAACCGCCATTTGTCAAACTGATCACTTCTAAATAGACAAACAGTTGGTAGTAGCTCATTCCAGAAACAGATTGCCAAAAGCACCAATGCACACGCTGACCATTGCTGAAGTCTCCCTGCTGTTGGAGTTTGCATTTTTTCAGGGTGTTTGTCACCCAGAGCGCGTCACCGAGAGGCTCCATGTGACACCAGGGGTGGGCTAATCAGGACACAGCACAGACCTGGGAAGGTAAATCATCTGCTTCAAAGGCACAGAAGCACAGTGTGTTTCCACAGATAGAAAAGACCTCTAACATCATCAAATCCAACCATTAACTCAGCATTGCCAAGTCCACCTACCTCTAAAACATGTCCTAAAACGTCCCCAAGTGGCACATCTGCTCATCCTTTAAATGCTTTCAATGATTGTGATTCCACCACCTCCCTGGGCAGCCTGTTCCAGTGCCTGGCCACAATTACAGTGGAGAAAAGGTCCGACCCAATGGTCGGCTCTGCCCAGGCAGGGCAGAGAATGGTAGGAATGGTCCTTTCCAACAGCCTCTTTCAACAGGCTTTTGTTGCTCTTAAACTGGTTTTCTGCTAGCTTTAAGGAAGTTTAAGCCTCTAGGTTTTGTATTGTAGAGCAGTGAACAGATTTGTAGCCCCCTATTTTATCCCCTTGTCTTTGCTAGGCTGTCAAGGTACATGGAAAGTGAACAGAATTATACCATGGAAGAATGGCATAATTGTTTTTCTAAAAGTTCCCATTTGGTTTCTGTTTGAACCATTACTGGGTTCTGAGCCAATGTCTTCATGGAATCATTTAGTGCAACCCCACCATCTTACCCCTGAGTTGTGCAGATCAGCTCTGAGCCTGCCAGTTTACAATGGCACCACGTCTATCTTCCCCCAAAGCCCATTGCTTCACATCTAATTCTGATGAATTATATCTGGGTAAGCTTATTACAAGACTGAGTGGTTTGGAAACGTCCTCAACTCCTCACAGCCTGCTCAAAACCTTACTGCTACGAGTAACTGCGCACTATTTGCAATTTTCTTAACCCACCGTGCCTGTCCCTTCCTGGTGAGCAGCACTTGCAGGCAGGTTGGCGATCACTCTTTAGCCAGACCTATCAAGCACTCTGTTACCTCTGGAACCAGTCATGGACTGGTGAATGGACCTGCTGTCCTATGGCACAGCTACCTAGCGTCCTCTAAACCTCTGGCAAGGGACTTCGTGCAAAGACACCGATCTGTTCCAATTATTTGCCCAAACACTGGAAGCCCGGACAGAGCAGGTGCTCCGGGATGGATGATCCTTCTTGTATCACGCAGGGAGAAGCCTGCTCGAGCACAGGAGCAAACACAGCAGTTAAAGAACGCCAGCAGCAGCTGATATCAGCAACAAACACAGTAATGAGCTGCTAGCTGCTGCAAAGTGAGACATAGGAATGCTGAGCACAACAAGCACAGCAGACCAGTGAAAAAATCGTGTGCAAAATCTGCAGGGCACTCTCTGAGGCATGGGTCTAAGTGCCACCCTACATGAACAAGGACAGTCATTCACAGGGGGAGATTCATTGGGGAAAGATCTAAATTTTGACAAAAGCCAGCCTCTGACAAAAGATCACTACAACTTGATATGACAATAACTATGCATACAATTATGTATGTAAGCATGCATGTATATAAAATTATAACAGTATGTTGATAAACATAACATGCATTTTAAGATTTTTTTAATATTCTAGTATTGAATAATATTAAATTGTTTCTTATTAATTGAACCAGTAGTTATTGATTAGTAAGAAATGACTGTTAAGTATTTACATATTTCTTTTAAATTTTTCATTTTAAAAAATAATTTTAGAATTCTCTTCCTGGAACTTCCATACTCTTTCATACTTAACTTTCACCCCTTACAGGCACTGTCAAGAATCCAAATATCACGTTAATTTTACAGGTGAAAATGCAGAAAGAAAATCTAGAACCACACAGCTGCTTTTAATATATGACTCAAGAGATTTGTGTTGTTACCCCTTGAAATCCATGTGCTTTCAAAGGTCATGCATTTTTAAATTCTGGGCAGCCATAGGTACTATTGTGATGGATATGATAAAACACCCAGAAAAGAGACATTTGGTCAGGGATGTTACCCAGATCCTTACATATGTAATAATAAATTCATATTTATTGGAAAAAAGCAATGACTTGAAAGAAACTGGTTTAACAGTGCTGTTCAAGTCAGATGATTATTTTCTCCTACTCAAGAATTTAGAGGAAATTTCCTCTAACTAGAATTTTTCAAACTACATTTCAGATCTGCTATCCTACAGTATAGCAATGCATATTGGCACAAGTAAGTCCATAAAACTGACAAACTACACAGAAACTTTTCAAGCAAGATTTAAAATAGAACTCTGAATGTATGAAGAAGGGAACAGCATTATCATAAAGAATCCTCTCAGATGCAGAACATCCTCTCTTGCAACATATTGTTGCAAGAGAGAAGAGCTTTTGCTGGCAAAATACTTTATGTAAGAGTTTTCATTTCACTTCCTCTCACTTTTATGAAAGACAGATGATTTTGGAAGAACTTTTTTGTCAATACCAACACTGTGAAGCAGCAGTAGATAAAGCCTTGCTTTGAAGATGATCAGTGCAACGCTTTGCGTTGAACATGGTCAGTGCATATCACAAAACAGACACAGCTGCTCTGGTTTTTTAAGCAGAGACCCAGCCTCACACTGGCTTTTCTTTCTATACATGGTACTGGGACAAGTTACTTAGGTATGCCCATATAAATCGCTGGTATAATACAGCACTTATAAACCCTCAAAACAACCAAGAATAAAACCTTAAAGTTTGTCAGCAAAGTATTCCCAGTAGATGGAAAATTGTTCTCAATTGTGGATCCAGGACTGATGACCTATACCCAAGAAAGACTAATCTTAAAAGGCATGTGGAGAAGGCCTGCCTGAGAGATGAAAGGTGTGGGGCACTGTTTTATGAGAAACTGTGAGAAACTCTCTGCTGTTGGGTTCCAAGCAATCCTCCTCTGAAAGGTAAAAAGCTGTTATAGCATTTATACCCACACACACAATGGAAGGTATTTCAGTTAACAACAGGGAAGGAAATGAATTATTATGCATGAGAACAAATGACTCTTAATGGGCTGTGACTAAAAACCTATTTGTAATAAGGGTAGGATACCTACACTATTGATGCAATCACATTCTGAAAACAGATTCTTGTAGAAGCAGGATCAAAAACCTCAAACAGTTTAAACTTGGTCTTAGTAAGTTCATGCTTGCAAACATCTGGACTGATATGTCCACCCAGGGGCTGCTCACAAAGTGCCGTTGAACAGGGGTAATCTCGCTTCGGGTATGACCATAAGCACATTTCATGGATGTTTCCCTGCCTGTAAATTACTTTGAAACTGAAAATTAAATAATTTAAACTCATGAGAATGGACTTTGTGAAGCGAGAAATGAAAGAGCCAAGCTAAAGAAAAGTCTTAGAAGGTGGAGTCTTCCATTTGCATTCTAAAATCTGTTTAACTACCTTTAAATTTAAAGTTTTACTCTATTTATAGATATCTGCATCTAAATTCAGATTAAAACTGCATCTTAAACAACATATAGAGATAATTTTCTACTCCTATCCAGCTATCCTGTGCTCTAAAGTGACAGATTTCTATTCAGGTCACAACTAGACGCAGCAGGCAGTACCAGACCTTTCCCAGCAGACTCTCCTGAAGGCTATGTCTTTAATGAATGTTAATTGACTGACAAGATATTGAAACACTCAAAGCCTACCAGAGAATACCCATGGGAATGGTTCTCCCCCTAGACAAGACAAAGAGTAAATATACAGTGACTAGAATGTACAGATAATCTGAAAACGCAAACACTAAGTGGCTCACCTGTACTCCTCTTAACCTGGGGCAAGGGCAAGGGTAAAAATACAAAAGAGAGAAAACAGACAATTTTAATTCTGACACTAAGAGCACTATGAAACCTTGACCTCAAAAATAGTAATGCAAGAAGCTTCTCTTGATATATAGAGGTGAGATGTTCTCCAGCCTAGAGTAAAGAAGAGGCTGAATGAAAAGTACTTCAGGGTGTTTATACAGTCCAAGTACAGAAAGTACTGCTACAACTCAAGAACTATTATGCATGAGAACAAATGACTCTGACATAATTTGCATCTTAAAGATCTAATGCTATATAATAATAGGCTTTTCCTGGAGCCTGACATCATGGCCATTAAACCAAACAGGCTAGTTCATTATGACAGAAGTAGTGCAGCATCCAAATGTGAGGATGTTAGAAGCCAGCAAGTTGCTATACTTAGGAACTCTTGTTTCTTATGCATAATTCATGTGGGAGGAACAACAGATCTGAAGACACTGAACCAAATCCCAATTTACTGATACAAAGCTAGAAAATGTGGAATAAAATTTTTAATAGTTTGACCATGTGACCTGTTGTGCAGTTTTGCCATGGTCACTGACAGGCCACAAGCTTTGTAATGAGTTTAAAAGGCATTAGACCTTAAGTTTCTCAGATGTGTTCTGGTTCAGTTTTCCTACCTGCCTATCTGCTTTATTTGGTTGTTCTAAATTAGTTTACTTGGTTACCACATGTCCATGGCTAATTTGTTTTACTTTCATTTATCTTTGTATTGTACAACCACAGCTTTATGTAGCTAGCAGTAGTAGTAAGTTAGTCTAAGCAGAATGTGATATTTATGCCTGTAACAGGATGAAGTATAGAGAAATATACTTCTCATAAGATAGCAGAACAATAATACATTTATTAAGAGCAATACATAAAGACACAAGATGCAGCAAATGTTGCTGTAATACTTGACCTGGAAAAAAATTAAGAAAGAACAAAGGTGTAAAATTGTGTTAGAGAGCAAACAGAAATGACCTGGCTAGTTGCTAGAAGGAGGAAGACAAAATTATTAATATGAACATCATAATTCTCCTGGCAAAGGACATCAGGTGCTGACAATTCATCATAGCACCCAGTATATCCATCAGGATAAAACCACAGACAGTAGGATCCAGAGGAGAAGGGAATGGGTATATAAAAAAGGATATGAAAAAGAACAGCACTCATCACACCTCAGGAATGTTCAAGACAGGTGCAGCAGCAGGTTCATCAAAAAAAAAACAAAACAAAACAAAAAAAAACAAACAAAAAAAAACAAACTCAAAAAGAAAGCCACAGTCAGCCTCTAAGGCTTTTTCCATATTTAAATGAAGCAAACAGACAAGAAATATGGGGAATATTCCAAAGTAGCTAAGCTGGCTCCTTTGTTTTATGATTTGGGACACACCTTGCAAGGGTGGCTGCTGAAGTAAAGGTGTCAGAAAGCCGTAAACAGTCCTACAAAGAGAAAGAATCGTTATAAGAGGATTAAACTTTAGTTTCTTATTCCTACTATGGATAAAATAGCTATTGGTTTAAAGACCAAATTATATAAATAAATATTTGAACTGTTAAGTAGGTGGGAACAGAGATGCTTATATCCATTGAAATTCCTTGGCAGAGAAACTGAAATATCAAAGCATGGAAAACAGCTTGCTTCAGTTCACCCTGCACAGTCCTGTTTTAACAGGGAAGTTGTCCTCACTTCCCTTGACCTGCTGAGGGTGTAGGATGTGGTGAAGGAAGGGCTTTCCCCTCCAAATATTATGAGCTTGCTGTGAAGAAGAAAAACAAAATTTATTCCTATTTTTATCACAAGCAAAATGAAGGGGTCTTTCTAAGAGGAAAAACACTCTCCTGTTTATGCAATTCCCTATATATTCCATGCAGCTATCTCACAAAGCCAACCAAATTGGGCAGAAAAATAAGACCATAGAATAACACAGACTGGGAAGGACTTCAGCCTCTGAAGGTCATCTTATACAACCTCTGATCAACACAAGATCAGCAAAACAATCCCCAAGGTATTCTCCAACCTGGTCTTTAGAACAGAAGCAGAAACAATACAGACTGGAATGGATTAGTCCTGCTGCTCATAAAACAACCTGCCTCTATCAAGTTTTGTTTTCTTCAGATACAAAATTAATTCAAACTCATTATGTAAGATTTGTATTTGCTGCTGCCCTTTGTGTTGGTTGCTATTGCATAAATGTTATATTTAATCACTGTTCACCTCTCTACAGTTAAAATGGAGCATGGAGCAGAGATCAGCTTGAACAATTTTACTCTCCATTGTTCAACTCAAATAATCAATATGCAACTTTCTCAGAATTATGATTGTCTTCTCAGCTTTGAGAATAAAAGTAACTTCTGCAAACTGAAAAGAATTTATGAGAAAATGAAAATAGCTCCAATTGTTTCCAGTGAAAGAATACACAGTAGTTATTCCTGGTAAATTACAATCCTGTGTGTGGACATTTTATTTTCTGAGACTCCCTGAGGTGAGCTATATATTTTTTTAAGAATGTCATATCAAATAGAGAACAACTTAATTAGCAGCAGGATTTATATTCTAAGAATACACAGAATGTACCTGAGGCAACAAAGGCGACAAATTTAATCAAGTTGTTCTCTGCTTCCAAATCTTGGTATCTGTCACACAAGAAAAACTGCAGTTCAGTGGGATGCAAGAGCCATGCATAGATCTAAAAGGCCATATTTTTAGGGGAGTTTCCTAAGAAAACAAAGCTTAAGCAATTCCACTTTGTAGTTGCCACATCTACGTATCTTCTGTTAGAAGATTTGATTCTGTTGGCCAACTTCAGACAGGCTCAAAAGGGGTGAATATCAAGAAGATGATTGTGTTACTCAAATCCACAGGAGTGTGAGCAGCCACACCTGATCACAGCAGCCTACTGGGGAAAGGAAAGAGCAGAATTCAGCTTCCAACACACTCCGTTTATCAACCACTGATGAGATGCTGACGTTTAAATCCTACTATCACACTTTCAGATTTCTATAAGGACTTACTAATTATTTCAGTTTTTTACACTTCTCAAGACATTCTACAAACATTATATCCTGCATTCAAATTTTTGAGAGACCTTTCTTAGATGCTGTAAATCAGCTAATTCAACGGTGGCATTCTGATACGCCCCAACAGAGGAATAATTCCCACAAAAAATAAATACTGCAGCTAAGAAGAAAAGAATTATCCTGATGCATTAAATAGTCTACCTGATATAATTCTTCTTTCTGTACATTGGTATACAAAATTTTTTATTATGAAGTAATAAGTCATCTAGATTTCATCCCCAAAAGTCCATGTATAGACAGAGTACTTACTGAGTAAAAATGGATTCATTCCCTGCATGTGAAATCATTGGAAGGAAACTGGTTAAGTGTCAGACATTGTTAAGCACAAGGATTAATAGTATTGCTGCATATATCTGGTAAACATTGTGCAGTATTGACTAAATATATAGAAAGAAGAGACATATTAAGTCTTACAATCAATCAAAAAACTCTTTAAAATCATAACCAAGGGATTACCACAGAGGTTACAGCAGCTCTCAGGCTGCCCAAACCTGTATCCAATCAAAACAGACAACAGCCTGAACCAGAGGGCAGATCCAGTAAACAACACTCCAAATTTGGTACAGTTAAAATAATCAGTGGTACATTGAAAGAATATGGTACAGACGCAGATTGAAGAGGCTTCTACACACTAGAGAGAACTTGTTTTCATATATAAAAATACATTAGCCTTACTAATATTCACCCTAGACTGCTGGTGTGAATCCCACAGGTGGCCAGGAGCAGAGCTAAAAAAAAGCCTCGGCCACCCAGCAGAGTGGTGGCAACAGAGACGAACCAGAGAGAGAGATGGCAGAAAAAACAGCAGCTGGAGGCTGTAGAATCACACAGCATTTCATGCTAGGTGGGCAACTGGGGCACAGTGAACAAACCAAGCATTTGAGCCCCACAGATAGCTGTCAATTTTCTCTCTTTTTATTCTTTCATTTTTTCCTCACAAATTCCACTTCCCCTCTCCAGCACTTCTGCACAATTAGCTTATTCTTCATTTTTCTCATCTCTCTAAAGCCCTTTACTGTTCCCCACTCTCTTCTTCAGTTGAAGAAGACAGTATCACCAGACTCTTTTAATGTAATTTTCTTTAATTTAATCTTATTATGCTTTTTCCTGGATCCTTTTCATTGTAGAAACAGCTTTTCTCTTCTGTCCTTTTCCTTCTCCACACAAACTACTTTCAGTTTATCTGGAGACAGTTTACCTCAACCTGCAACCAGCCAAAGCTCTGGAAACTGTTGGCTGCCTCTGAAGAGGGCTGAAAAGAGATGCTTCCATCTGCACCACACAGCTCCTTTTCCAAACCAACTCCTTTGCAGCTCTGGTTGCTGCATCCAGAGGTGTTATCTCACATTTAATAGCCCTGAATGGGTGTCTTTTCTTGGGATTTGTCCAACTGATCTTCAAACTCAAGACTTCACATACAAAAATCTTCCAGGAAAAAATTCTGCAACTAAACCAGGATTTACAAATAATGTTCCCTTTGCTCTATTTCAACCTGCACCTACATGATTTATTAGATGATGTTCAACTGCTGTCAAAAGAGACTGGCAACTATTACCTCACCTGGTAGTTTAGACCTTTGTCAAATCCATCTTAATTTATCTTTTATCTTAGGTGAAAAGTTCTATCTGTGTGTCCTATGTAGTCTTATGTGGAAACAATACAGTTTACATAGAAACTAAACAGAGTATTACTGGTGCCTCCAAATCTGACCATATTTGAATAGATGGCTTAGATTCTTAAATTCATCTGAATTTAAGCATGCACATAATGACTGAGAACTATGTAAAATTATGTGAGGAAAAAAAAAAAAGACATCTGCTCTAGGCTGCACTGCTGAAAGCTTTTTTTAAATGTATGTTGAATTCAAATCAAGAAATACAGTAACCAAACCAGAAATCTAAAATATTTTATGAACATTCAACATACAAAAGTCTGGTAAAACACAGGTTTGATACACAGGACTGACAAACCATGATTTTTTTTCTAAGGGATTACTAATTATACAGCATATGAAGTAGGTGGAGAGAGAAACAGGCTCTAAGAAAGATCAAGTCCTTCTGCTATGGCAAAAGAAATGCTTACTTCTGACAGTGAAAGCCAAGTTCTTCAAACCCCCCTCCCATTCCTCATGGTGTTAATGTAAACACAAGAGAATGAAAATCTTAGATGTTTATTATGAATATGAGCCTAAATGGAGGCAAAACCCCAGCAAACGGTACAGGAGAGAAACAGGTATCAGTGCTTTTACCTCTGATAACTTCCAGGGTGAAGTGGGATGGAAGCTTTTGTGGGGAGAATCTCAAACATAAAGGCAACACTCAAACCTTGATTGAAATAATTCTGATTCTAATCTGCAAGAATGGACAACCTTGTGAACAAACTCAGTTGTGTTTAGAAGTTCTTTACTTAAACAGAAGAGCCTATTTAAACACAATGCCTACTGATGCAATCTGTTTCATTGGCAATTCCAATTCTTCTTTAAAAGCATGAATTCCCCTCTTAAACTGATGGTAACACAGACTCCCTGCATTCAGCCTGAACTGCACAGAAGAATTGAATAAAGTTCTGGGTTGCATGTCTTTGCTCTGTGTTAGAAGTCTCATTCCTGTTTATTCTTTCTCATGCACAGTTAGTGAACACAAACTTGTTTGCCATGGTGATTGCTGATACGTTACTGAATAAAGATTTTGCTCTACCAACTCTAGCCTTTAGGAAACATTATGAATGGTAAATTGACGGTTGAACTAAAGGTGGATAACACAAGGAACTGCATTATCTGAACACAAGTGCCGATTTGCACAAATCAAAGAATCCCCAAACTGGATGATGCCTGGAGCTATTTTCAAGAGTGTCTTTTATATGCATGCTCAGTATATTCTATTTTCAGCTGACATCTTAAAGCTGAAGGGAGAGGGAAAAAAACCCAACCCGAAACAGCCATTTCAGGCTAGCTGGAGAAAACCTGTCAGTGTCCCAGTTCTATTTCCAAGAGTACTTAGGAAAAAACCTCTTCTGTATGCTAGAACAATTATGAGCTCATGCACCTGAGCTGGATATGCACAGTCAAGGGACAGAGAGAACCCTAACAAGGAAACAACAATTTAACCTCTAGAAGGATTAAACTTTTTTTTTATTGGTACAATTGCACAGCACAAATCAAACGTGGGCTTCCCAGGTACAATTTTGATAGACAGAAAAACAACTACCTTGCTCAGACATCCATCACTGACTATAAGTAAAGTGTTCTGAGTCTTATCCATACAAAACAAACCAAAATTACCTTTAAATCTACCCTGTGCCTCAGGAAAGGTTTTCACATCATGGTAGCACTCACCTCCAAACCAGAGACTGACGAGCTGTTGCTTTTGCATTGGGAAATAAGAGTGATGCAAGAGCGCACCCTCCCTGTCACCAGAGCAAATTGAACTTAGCAAATCCCATTTTCCTGATTAACGGCAGCAAAATCTTGCAATACTTTATAAGGAGATAAATTAGAGAAAAAAAAAAATCCTATGCTTGAATCAATTTAAAGTCTTACTGCTAGATGAGCAACATTCAGTTCCAGGACTCCACAGGGACTTTTACTTAAACATAAAATAATAGTAATTAAAAAACCCAAACTCCCTGCAAAATGCACAGGAAAAAAAAGCGCTTTTTTCCCTCCAGATTTAATACTCACCTAGAAAGACACAAGGACAAACTAATTGCGAAGTAATTACCAACATCAATCTGCTCAAACAATGCTGGAAAATTCATGTTCACCATGAATCCTTTTCATAAAACATCTTTAGAAAGATCCTGCTGAGCCTCTTTTTACCTCCTGCATCAAAAGGGCCTGTGAAATTTAAATGCATAATGAATGAATAGTGCATTTTGCCCTGGTAATTTAAATAGGATTCATGCTCAGAGTATTACAGTCCTCACAATCAGATGCCTCCCCACCTCTCCTCCCCCACAGTCCTCTCTCCTCTCAGGAGTTCACCAGACCCATAAAGCACAGGTTTTTAGTTCCTACAGAACATATAGGCTGTAGGGAAAAGGAGAAGGAAGCTGTGAGGTGGATGAACAGGTGAGTCATTTTGAAAAGTGTCTATAAACCTTTTCTGTTTTTAAAGTTTGACTGCCCTGACTGTTTACAGCCTCAGATACTCCAGGCAGCATCCTGAATCTTGGGGTCTGCCCAAGCATTTCCAAGCCTTCCAATTAAATAGCTATCTTAGCACTGTCCTGCAGAATGCTGCTGTACACTCGGATGTCTCAGCATTTCCATAATGTTTGATGAAGACACACATGGACAACCCATCTGCCTGTTCTGAGCCTACTGGAGGTAGAGATATTGGTGGTAAGAACTGTCAAAAATTCTGCTTCATAAAGCTGTAAGACCATACTATAATCTAAGGGTACATTGATGACAGATCTTTCTTTTAAGCATCAAATTTAGAACTGCAATGAATGTACAGAGGGGGAAAACAACACCTCAACCATATCCTGCATAGATCTGCAAATGCTGAAGAGCAAGTAACAAGTAAAGTCAGCCTAACAGAGTTACTGTCCCCTTTGGGACAATATAGACTATATTAAGACTACAGATTCCAAGTGAAAGCAAATACACTAAAATAGTAGAGATGGAAATTCTTTCACATCACAAAGACCAGACTGTACAAGTAGATGGAACGACAGCAACATTTATTCCATTTAGACACAGCAGTCCTGGAGTAGACCTCTTCCTCCCTGGGGGAAGACCCTTCTCAGTGATGAAGAATCAGCCATTTCCAAGCCATTGCAGACAGCCAGGTGCAACACAATGAGAATTTAAATAATTTTCATGCCTACAGGATTACATTCCTCAAAATGTCAGATGCCCTCCGCTCCCCTTCTCCTGTACTTTTGAGCTTGGGCCTATCTGTGCCAGTAGGTCAATGATTAGGAATGGGAAGCAAGAGCCATAAGGGACCAAGCTAGGACACCAAGCTAGGTCAAATTGTGTCATGAAATTCACATCCAATTTTATCCACTAAAGCAGTCACGGTTATTGCAGCAGTCTGAAATGTTGCATTCCTTTTTATTCCAGACACCACAAAAGCATCTAACAGGAAACCCAGAATAAAATCACACGTTTTTCTCCACCAAAACTGAGAAAGGAAGGCTGACTACCTCAGTCATTCCACAACCCCTAGACAGATTACATCCGGTCTGATCTTGTACTTGTCACCCAGAGATCTGAAGTGACAGCCAGCTAGCACATTCAGCATCCCCAGGAGGTAAGTCACTCCTACATCAAAGCCCAAGATCAAAAGTTTGTCAATACAAGAACAGTGCAAATGGGTGCAAAAAGCTGGGTGATGGTATCTGTCATCCCTAGTACTTCACAGCATTTTGACATGGCATCATAAAAGCCAGCTTGTGCTTTGATGAATCTCCAGCTTAAGTAGACTCTCAGGTGTCAGAAAATTCTTTAAACCTGTGTCTGTAGCTGCTGCCATGACTGAATAAAGAAAACAGAGGATTATGCTTCTTTCCTTTTTTGTCTACTTCTTTTTTCTTCTCCAAAATGAGGAAAACCACAGGCAATGACTTGCAATAAAAGGGAATCACTAATGCTAATAGAAACATTTAATCTGTTTGGTTCACTTACCAACTCTGTGAGACAAGCTGGTGAATTTAATTACACTGCTAGCAAATAAGTCCAGGTGGCTCTCCTCTTTGTAATTTCTAACCCATCAGCTTTCACTGTTAGGAAGAAGCTATAAATTCTCATTTTCTATCCCTGTGCTTTATATTTCATTCCATATCTATTTGCTCAGTACTACAAAACTGCAACACTGCATACAGGCCATATTTCCCATATTTGTCACATTAGGACACTCAGCCAATGCATGGCAGTTACTGTGTCACAATTATTAGCAAACAGATAAAATAATCTGTTTCCAAAGTTGATCTTCAACTAACTGCATCACTTTGGCCCAAAAATTTGCACTCAGCGCCATCTACTGATGCTATTTGGGTTCAGAACACACTGGCTCAGTCACCACCTAGCACTGAACCACACCGCAGGATTAACTGAACAATTACAATATACAGGTATTAATAGCAGCAATAATGGGTTGGCCATTAAAAACACTTGATAAATGAGTGTTAAAATTTGCCTCTGTTTCTAATTAGTCCTATTTTGTTAAATGACAGAAACACAAATGAAATACTGGTATGAGCTTTCCAGACAAGGACCTTTGGCAGGTCTTGGCCTTATTAGTATCTTAGGCATCCTGAAGCTGTGCTCCATACATCATACTACTAGTGGCAGTAAAGTAGTAGGAGGTGATTAAGTCCTTATTAATAGATCTGCAGCTTGGTATGTTACAATTCCCATTATGCCAGAATGGTTATTTGTATTTCAAGTTAAGATCATTAAGGTCTTGGATTCTGCTTCTGTTTTCTTGATGGAGATTTTCTTTTCTACGTATCCACTCTTGATAAACATTGTTCAGACACAGACTTCTATGATGCATTGTAAGGAACAACTCTGATCTAGACAATCTTTAGTTATTTAGGTAAAACTTAGGCTAATAGCAGCTTCAGAATCTTACCCCCAAAAAAGCCTTTTCATGATGCTTTCAGCTCCATCAGTACTATTTTACAATTTTTCAGGAAGTGTAAGTGTAAGTAATCTACCCACTCCTGAATTGCAGAATACAAAAAAACAAGCCAATTTTAATTATCAAAAGCTTCCATGATGAATCTATGCAACTCACTGGAAAAAAAGGTTAAGGACTTGGCAATTTGGAGTATTATGTCCTACACAAACCACTACTCCCACACACCTTCATTTTGTCACCATTGCAAATGCAAGTTGACTGAGCTCAGAAAAGAAAAAATTCTTACCAATAGTTATCATCATCATGCAAAAAATGTATTTCTTGATCAGTAATTTATGATTGGGAACTATTCATTTCCAGGGATTTTCAAGTTCAGAAATCACTAGGTTTTTACCTGTTTCAGTCTACTGGTCCTAGAATTTGCAGGTATATTTTTCCCAAGTGCAGGACAATGCAAAAAAATCCACACAATACCTACCTGGCTTATTTCCCCATTAAAAAACTTCATAAACCCAGCAGAGATTAAGTAAAACAACAACAACAACAAAAGTGATCCCTTTTCGTGGTATCATAGAAAAATTTAACAAGGAAAAGCCCTGCAGAGGTGAAGTGGTCCAGCAGGAATGACTGAAACTAGAATGGGCTACCAGGGGGCCTTGTCCAGTCAGGCTTTTACTACTTCAAAGGATGGAAATCTTACCACCAGACTAGAGCACTTGTATCCCAGTGCTTAACCACTCATAATTCCTAACCCTCACACCCACACAGCACATTTCCCATAATCTTCCATTCCCTGGCGATTTGTTTTTAAGAGAGGAATGGGAGGAAAACAGTAAATTATTTTGTTCAACCACTTACCAGGAACAGGTCAGGAAACTCCTGCACAAATCTGCTCTGTTACCCCCTAATCTGAGGGGCAAACATCTGCTGGGCTGCCTTGCTTCCCTTCAGGGCCCTTGTGAGGACAGAACAAATCCTGTACTTGCAGCTGGGAACCTCAACACTGCTCTGCTCATCTACAGAAGACTGCATATCCATGTATGAATGACTGATAGAATGATCTTATTTTCTGTTCCTAAGTCTCCTATGAAATTTCCCCAAGAGAATGGAGATGATTTGTTGATCTCACCCACAATTACATAGTAAGTGATAATCAAGTGACTCCTATCACGTGGACATGCAAGCCTTAACAAGGGCAAGACTGTACCTACCCATTTTGGCTCTTGAAATTAGCCAGATGTGTCCAATGGCAATCCTGAAGGAGTAGATGTAGCACATCTGAAGATTCAGCTTTTCTTCTCTGGAAAGGAGGAGCATGAAGCAAGGAATTTTCTTACAAAGATTTTCTCAACAGAACATCCATCAAGGATCAGTGCCAAAGTTTTCACTAATAAAAGGTGGCATTTTTAGCACAGAAGTTATGGACTTCCAGTCTAAATATCGCTTTCATCCTCTCACACAGAAAATTCTGTAATAGGATCTCCTAAATCTTGTTTTGGTTTAAATTTGAAAATGAGTCAGTGAAGCATTTATTTGGAAGCCATATTTTAGTAAATCCATAAACCTACTGTTGAACTCTCCTAAGTTACTGAAGCAGGAAGCAGCTTGCTGCTTCCTAAGAATTCACATCAGAAGAACATGTCACGTTTTGGTGGCTAAGGGGAAAATAGTGGGTATTGGATGAGATGCCCTTTTTCTTTCCTGATCTCACACACAGACTTGCATATATCATCAGTATGTGCTGCACATGGGCCATCCAAAATTTCTTTTTATACTCAGGCAACAATCTGTCAGTAGAAAAGGATTATGAAAAAAAGCAAACACTTGGAGAATCCTTAACTGATTTCAAACCAAAAGGCTACTGTGCCATAGGCAGCTCTAAGCCAAAACTTTTGCAGTAGCGCAACACTGAGAATAAGCAGAGCTTTAGAGAGAAATTCAGTTAAGGTTCTGAGGCATCCTCTGGTATTTTTCTTCACACATTTTCCTGATATCCAAGATGCTTCTTTTCAGGCTCCTCTTCTAAGGCTACTTCCAAAATCCTCCTTTTTTGGCACATCTGCTTTCCACAACACTTCAAGCCCCAACCGAAACAGTGCAAGTGCACAAGAGCAGCCACCTAAATCAATGGTTCTGTCATGCCTTACAACTGAAGAATTCAGGTCATAACTTTGGTTTGTCCAGGTATTATTAAATTTATAACCAGACTATACTGGCAGCAGTGAGCAAGCAGGCAACTTCTTGTCCTTGAGAGCACAGAAGTTGACACATTTACTTCCCCACATGTATCCACTGAGTGATCAGTTGCATGTTAGCTCACAACTTAAGACTTTTCTTTTTACCCACAGATGATGAAGAGCTGACATTGCTTGAAGGTGTGCTGTATTCCAATGCTGCTCTGACTATTGCTGTGCTCATTCTCGAGGCTGTTCCCATGGAAAGAAACCGTGCTGATCCAGGAGCACTGTACCAGTGGTCACATTTCTCTCTTCTTACCCTGCCTCAGTGCAAAGGGATGGAGTTACAGGGAAAGTTCAATGCAACATCAGCATTGACATCTCTTGTACAGGAATAGATGACAACCGAGCTCTATGATGGACGCTCTGCATCCCAGCCCTCCATTCAATTTGTAGCCTGTTCCTTCCACTTCTAAAGTCCATGACTAGTTTTGCCTATGAATAGTGTACAAAACAGTCACTAGGGCTGGGATCAAGGGGATATCTCAGATTTTTATCAGAGAATAAGAGCACTAGGGAGATCCAAAGGCATTAATGCAGACTACTAACAAGCATAAATAGGTGAGCAGAATCTGTGGGAAGAATAAAGCAAAATCATCATCTGGGACAGAAAAAGGGAAAAGGTAGAGTCTAGGACAACAGAAGTTACAAAGCCAATACTGCTGCACTTAATCTTTGTGTCTGCAGAGATTATATACCCCTCTGTCAGCCATGTCCCTCTGGCTGACTGACTTGACAGAAAAAATAATTGTTATTATCCCAGCTACTACTGAGTGGTTATTATCTTCTCTTCCCACTACTTCTCTGCTTTCCTCCAGCAGATACTCATTAAGATGGACCAAGTATCACAGACCTCTCTGACTGTCAATCCCTAGCCCTGCATCGCTGTCTATTAAAAACACTTCAGTTCCCTTTCTCGGCATTCATGGATATATATATATATATATATATATATACACACACACACACACACACTAGTTCTCATTTTTAAAAATTTTTAGAGTCAGTTGCTGACACTTCAGAGTTCTTTCAGAGGGTTAATAGAACTCAACAAAAAAAGACAAGATACATCCAGTCTTTGAGGAGGCTAAAACTTACATGATTTTGAAAGGAATTTAAAAACTACAAGGAAGGACAGGAAAAAAAGAGTTAATTAAAAGTTAGGGGATTGCAAGGAATTAGTTGATCTCCTCTCGAGAATACTGTGAGCACTAACTCAGCTTCCCTGCATTCTCATTATCGAGGGATCATATCCACAACTACAAAAGCAACATCCATGCTCACTACTCCCTTTAGAAAAACATCACCATCATTTGAGGGCACCCACCCACCTTCCAAACTCATTCTGAAGGTGCTCAGCATGAACAATTTAAAGCAGATGTTCAAAGCGTACATCAAAGAATGGGACAAGATCGAGTGTCACTTCATCCATTAAGTTTCCCATATAAAAAATACAGAAGTGTGACTGGTCTCCAAAGTTTATTAAAAATCAAAGAATAGAAAACTTTACATAAAAATATGTCAATTTTAGCTTCCACATAGTTGTCCACACAAAAAATTTAAACATTTTTTTAAACCTGTAGCACATAACCACAGTGATAGCCAGGCCAATTCATTTGGTTCACCATGACTGAAGTGTTACATGATACCACTTTTCAAATGAGTTTTGCTTTAAAATGGACGCTAGTATAAGACACCAATTAAAGCCTCTGAAGGCTCTTTAATGTAGTTATGCTCAATATTGCTAGTGTGTGAAGACTAAGCAGTACAGGCTCATGTAACAGCCCTTAGATATTATTTATGAATCAGCTCACAATTTTTAGAACTTTTTTTATTGTGATGAGTCTGGAGCATTAAGACAAACTTTCTGCAAACAGATATGCACTACTCTAGTTTGGAATGTTGCCCTCTCTCCCCTCAAGGACCTGTTTGTGTTTGACAGATTCAGTAACAACATGAACTACTTCTGCTTCAAAGGCATACAGCATATTAAAAAGCTTCATGCTTGACACCTCATTTCAGTATTCAGATACCAGTTTTAAAACCTTCTATATCTGTACACAGTATAGATGTCCTGTTAACAGGATTCTTCAGCTTTCTCTGCTAGTGGACTTAGATAACTCACCTGTAGTTTTCTGTACAGCTTAAGAACTCTCACTTAAAAAAAGGGAAGTCAGAGGGCATGAGATGTGACCTACTCCCAGGACAATTGTGGTGCTTTAAAAACTCAGGGTTAGGCAGGATGTACATTTTCCAAAAAGTTAAAGACAGTGTTTGTCATGGCAATACACACTTGCATAGTATACCTGTATGCATCTGTAAATTAAGTGCCAGCCACTCATACTGTGTACAACACTGGGCTGTGCTCTCCTGCAACACATTAAAAGATACTTCTTGTAATGCTTAGAGCAGCTGAAGTACTTTTTATATATTTGCTCTTAACAGAACTAATGCATACTACTATACAGATTCCTTAATGGAATCAACATATTTCCTTTCTCCACATTCCTTAAGCCGGGTACCTCTGTTTAATCGTGTTGTTTCAACCCAAACATTAACAGGTTACGTTACTAAAATGCATCAAAGCATGTAGTTCACAGCTTTTCAATTTCATATCAGGACTTGAACCAACCTTTTTCCCATTCCTCTCAAAAGTTTTACTTCTGGTACTACAAATGTTCAATTTGTTGTCTAGTTAAAAGAAAATTAAAACTCATTGGTCAGAGCAAGACAACTGATAGAGGCCAGACAATGAGCTAAAAAACACAGGGTCAAAATGCTTTGGAGCTTAGTAAATTCTTAAAACTGTAAGCCAAATCGCACCTTCATTGTGAATCAAGAAGCCTCAAATATTACCAAATGTCATGTTTATAACACTGCTCAGACAACCTGCCAAAACTATGACCCCAACTTAGATAATGCAACCTGGGAAAGGATCTGTAAATTAAAAAACCTCTTCCCCTTAAATATAACTTATGTGATAATATGAAATTAAATTAAAAATTCCAAGTTATTGCACAAATCATACTTCCAATATTTACAGAGAAAAAAAATTGAGCTTTGAAAAAAAAAAAAAACCAGGAGAGCAGCAAATTTAATTTTATGAATTCCCAACTTGATTTGCTGCAAAGAAGAAAAAAAATAATTCCAAGGGGCTGAAGTTTCCTTCACTTCTAAAATAAAAGAAAAGGAACAGATATAGCCACAGCAAAAAAAGCTACAGCATTTGTAAATGTCCTTGCAGTTCTATTGTCAGAGCTGCTTCGGCACTGAATGAACCATTGTGGGAAGGCAGAAAACAAACTTCCACATTTAATAAGGCTTCACAGATAAGCACAACTACTTCTTGAAGATGGACTGAACCACCACACAAAGAAACATGCAAAGAAGTCAGCTGCAGATATTTGGCAACACCACTAAAACGATGTGCTGGACGCTGGTCTCCATCCCTCAAGTCGAGTGGCACTCACTCAGTTTGTCTGAACAGGGAAGGTCATTTTGGCATCTGCCATTATCTGCTCAGACTAATGGGCAAGCTGTCTCTGTGTTTTTTCCTTCTCCATATATTACGATTGTACTGGTGGTGTCCCCGGTTACCAACTGGTTGCCTCATGCCTCCACTGCTGACGGGGCTGTAGCTGCTGCCTTGGTTGTGAGTTCCTTTCATGGAAAACTTCATTCCACTGTGCTGCTAAAAAAAGATAAAATATGGTAAGCATTCATTTAGGCATAAAAACAGCAAGCAAAACATATATTACCAATTGTACTTCCTCAACATATAAGTCACTTTCAAAAAACACTGCTTGAAGCAACTGGTCTTTTCATGCTTGTTTATTTGTAGCTGTGCAAGTCCCAAGGCACTAACAGCTTACTAAGTGTTTTCTGAAGAAAATGTCCTGCAAATGAAATTGTGTAGATTTCAAAGCATCCTTAAACCCCTCAGATCTCAGTATTAACATACTCACTGTACAACTCCATTATAAATCCAGAGAACTTTCACATTAAATACTAGTTGTGACAGATGTCTCTATTTTGGAGTATCTCAGCAAGAGCACGACCAAGTGAGATACTCCAGCCTTTCAGAAACATCATGGAGAAATGTAAGGGCACGATCACATGAGTGGATGCATGGGGAGCACAAGTCTGCTTTCCCCATAACCTCAAGTCAGTGACAAGCAAACTAAGTATGGCCTGTGAGGAGCTGGTCTGATCATCAGGCTACACAGCTCCTAGACTGTACCACATATGAAGACCAAGACAAAACAATTAAGTGATCAGAAATACAGCATAACACTTTCTTTGGGGGATCTCCAATAACTTGAAATAAAAACTGCCCAGAAAGTTTAGTAGCAGCCTGAGTAAACTTACCCCACCATAAGGTATTACTGGCATCTCTTCTCACTTAATGGCATACAGTATGTGGGCCTAATGTGTATGTACCTAAATTAGGTACAAGAGTTTCCAAAGATGAAAACTGAAAAACTTCCTGAATACTGGTAACACCAATGCAAGCAACCTTTCCCAATATCTGACAGCAATAACTCAACAGACAACTCATTGCCTGTAACAAGAAAATGCTAACCTTAAGTGGTTGAACAGGAACACAGAGCTAACATTTGGGACAATTGCTTAGCAGCAATGTTTGTTTTCCAAAACAGCTGCAGGTATTTCATATTCTGTATTTCCAAATTAGTGTGAAGTAGAAACAAGAACACCAAGCCACCATTACAATTGTGTGCACAAAACAAAAATAGTTATTAAAAGCGTAATTCCACAAGCAACATTTTAGTGTCAAACTGTTACTAGAAGAGACACTGAACATCCAGAAAAGACAAACTGGTGAAGACCAGTGTTGAGGAACAATCACAGTTAAATGCTGGGTGGCAAAAAAACCCTTAAAATTATTTTTGATTTATACAGTGTCCTACAGCAACCTAATCAACCTTCAATGTGCAACTTCTAAACTCTCAAAATATACACACCAAGTGTTATTCTCAGACTACCAGTGGCAAAAATAATTGGAGGACAAACAGAAAAAGGAAACACAAGCTGAGAATTTTTCATTCTTAAGAAGCACTACTTCTCAAACATAATTTATTGATGTATGTTTCATAAATAGCTTCTAGTAGATGTTTTAGCAAGTAAACAATATGAAACTAAAAAAAATTAGAATGTTTATATTTTTGGCAAGTGGTCCTTCAAGCAAACACACCATGTCACATTCTCATGCAAAGTTTTCTAGTTCAGTAAGTATATCTATGACTCAATTATATACAAACATTTACTTGAAGTGACATCAAAATACTAAAAATTACCCTATAATAGCAGAACACAAAGTAGCCAGTCATCACAGTGACCCTCAACTATGTGCTGAAGAAAGGCAGAGGAAAGTTTTAGTATTGCTCCTGAACAACCAGAACAAAACTGATCAATGAGCATACAAACTTCCAGGAAGCTAATCCATCTACTTCAGTTGAAAATGTGAAAAATCTGGGAATTTCTTCCTCAGAATGCATGAGGATTCACCAAAAAAAACCCTACTGGGAGCAGGACGGCAGGTGGCCGCAAGATCAGACAAGCAGCACAGCAAGTATGACAAGTGCATCTACCTGTATCCTAAAAGATGTCATACCCCTTGTTTGCTCAAAAGATAAACTTTCAAAGAATGATTAATAACCTAGCCAGAATGTGAACTCAAGTGCGTGCTGAAGCATGCTGCTTTGTTTTTAGGCCATCAAGATAAACACTGTCAATCTATTGAGCAGGATCTGAATCCATCAGTCTTACAACACATCACCTGAGAGAGGTGCTTAAGAAGTTGACTCAGGGACCCCTTCAGTCAGAGATGATACCTTTATGTTTACCAGTTCTCAACTACTTTTCGTTCGCTAGTTTGCTCATTTTTTTGAAACCATCAGCTTTTAGCATCCTGCACTATGACATTCCACAACTAAAACGACCATCACAGTTAATTTGAGCCTACTATGGAATGATCTATCAGCTCCTGGAGTAAATAAATATTTTCTTGTCATTCTGTTCTCTAACTTTTTCATATACTGCTGATAATGACACAGACCTAGATAATAAAGCTCATCCTGTCGAGGTTAAACAATCCTTCTTTCTTCACACAGAAGCAATTCCATGTGTTTCATCACTACTAACATCTTTCCCTATTCTGCTTCCATTTGTGTTTTGACTTCCCTCTGATGAGGAAAGAAATGGCAAAATTATACTCCCTGTTGGTGTTATCTGCTGCTGCTCAGAGCTTACCACTCTCTACAAAGTTTAAATTATTTCTCTCCCTCCTGGTGCGTCACCTTGAAAGGTCCTTCTGCATCCTTTCTCAGGTAACCCTTAAGGTGCTTCACAAACTCCACCAGGCTTCAATCACTGCCTTTTAGATATTAGGCAGCACAAACTCCTGCAGGGCTTTCCTGCTGAACTCCATCTTTTAAAAACCTGAATTTTTTTCCTCAATTTCCAATTAGTTAATTGTTTAACACGGGACACATATCATTCACTTAGCTTCTTTCAGGACCTTTGATAAAAGAAATTTACTTCATGTTTTTGGAACTCTCAAGAGACTGTATCAAACTTCATTTTCCTGTGCACAAATTTCTGGACATTCCCATGGTCAGGACTCACATAATCACTGTACATCTGTAAGCAGATGGTGTCTAGAGAGATCAGATAATCCAAAAAGAAAACCCTTAATCTGTGATACGACAGTGAAATCTTCAATTTAGAAGTTTCAACTTCTTTGGATCTAGTTCTCTGGATAGAACAATCTCTCCCATCTAAGGCTATTGATTTGAGAAATGAATGATAGAATTGGTTTGGTTTTTAGCTGTGTTGAATAATCTAACTAGATCTGGAGGGTAGACTAAAAATTCACATTTAAGACAAGGTGAGGGTGGGGGTAAGGTGAAATTCTGCATCACATACCAGGTTAAAAAAGTTTCCAGGAAAAAAAAAAAAGTAACAGAAAATAGAAAAGCAAACAAAACCCCCAAAACTTAACAGAAAAAAAAAACAGGAGGGAAGAAAAGGAAAAGCCCCAGAAAAAAGTCGAGAAGACAAATCTGGTTGCAATAGAAATACCAAGTAATTACTTGCTAAAGAAACCAAATTTCTATTCTTAAATACTGGCAAATTTACTGTGCAGAACTGCTGACATTTAAAGACTGCCATTATTCAAAACAAAAATTTATAGCCAAAAATCAATCCACTACAGTTTGAAATAACACATGTACATAACAGAGCTGAAGTTTAAACATAAACAGGCTTCTGAATTGTTCTGGTCTTTCATTAGTTTGTTGGGGGTTTTTTGCCTAATAGCATTTCTAAAGTAAGGAGGAAAAAAAGGGAGAAAAACGTTGGTAATAAAGTATCTGTGCTCAACTTGAATAGAAATTACACATACAGTGCTCCAAAATGATTGGTAAGTACTTACAGAGGCAAAGGAAAAGCTTAGAAAAGGCATAAGACACTTTTCAAAGATCACATATTTACTATTTTGTTGTTTAGGGTACAGGATTAAAGGCCACGACTGAATCCAGTCTGCAGTTAATCAGATTTCTAATCGAACTCATACCTCAAAACCATTTCATGTGAAATACCAGAGGAGTATTCACTGCTACCTTAATGTGCCATTAACATTTTAAGTATCCCTTAAATAATCATGCATTCTCGAAATATTTCACAAAGTCTGCAGTATTTCCAAGTTCTCTATTTTAGGCTTGTAGCACTCACTGACTTTCTAAGCATAACAACATCTGTAAATAAACTAAAACATCTAACTTCTTCTTCTACCTTATGAAATAGATTCATTGTTTTGCAGAGAAACAATGGACAATGACCTAACCAACATTTTAGTCACAACTGCATAAGCAATAAGCCAATTATTAGGCAACGTAGCCTCATTACCTTAGATTAGTTAACAGGATTCTGCAAGATATTTGCACATGCTACCTGGGTGTACTCTTAACCTGGTAAGATTTCTATCTATTTCTATGTGGTTTAAAATTCTAAGCTGAAGTAGAGACAAACCAAAGTAAGTTCTTCCAAAAGTTGTTTAGTACTGGCAATCTAGGGAAATAAGGCTCAAAGCACAGCAAACAAAGACATTTCTCTTTTTGGGACATCCAGGCCACTTTCAGCTACAACTGATAAAATCCTGAGTCCTGAATAGATTTTGTAAAATGAGCCCAAACTCTTTTCTGCTGTAATTAAAAGGAAAAAATTATGGAGCCAACCATAAGAACAGTAAAGAAAAGATAAACCAACATGGGGACTAAAAAGAGCTCAAAAGCAAGGAAAATTTTAGATGTTTCTTATCTTCCAGACAGAACTGGAAAAATGAAAGCTGCAAGGGAGCAGATTATTTAAATATTTCATATCTTATTTCACTTCATTACAGACTACTGGCAGAGCTACCAAAGGTCAAGCTTCTCTTCACCTTTCACAACAGGTTCGGCAATACTAGTATGAGCAGCTCCAAGATAAACTAGCATTTGAGAGAGCAGAGGGCCTAGTCCCCCAAAATGAGGGACTGACAATAGACAGTACTGTCAGCACTGCAGCAAATACTGAACTACATTATGGTAAAGAAAGTGGAATGACACACAAAATAAATACCCTTTTTGATCTTGTCAGTTCCCAAGTTTCAAAACTGAGGGGCAAGAGTCAAAACAATGCTACCAGAAGACAGAACTCACACTGCAACTTTGCTGCTGTTGTGACATAGGCCATGAAGTGTATCTGCATACTTGTCACTACAGAGAACAAGAGATAATAGCTTTTTTAGCACCAAGCTGACAGTTTCAGACCTTAAAGAGAAATCTTACCTCACTGAGAATTCTCACTTTTGATTTGGAACAGGAAAACTATTACTACAGTAAGAAAAACCCTTTCCAAATGATGAGGAGATACCAATACAGAACATATGAAAAAGTCTGCAGAGGAAATACATATGGGATCATTCAAATCAATCTCAGTCTGGGAGGCAAAATTTGATTATAATGACACTGGAAAATAAAGTAGTACTATGTTAACAAAAGGAAGGTATGATTTCTACATTTTCATAAGTCTTTTATTTATGGTGGGTTTGTTTATGTTTCTAAGAAACTACTATTTAGACTTTGTCTTTCCTGCAACTCAAAAAGCACTCAGGAAGCAACTGCCAATGTGGCCAGAGAATCTCATGCAGTCCTATAAACATCTAGACTGGATGTTTATATGGAGACCTCTGGAGATCACTTAAGCCAACATTCTGTTGTAAGCAGAATTAGAATTAGAATCAGATTAGGTTATCCAGGGTCTGGTCAAGCTAAGTCAGTTTCCATACATGGAAGGCTAACACCTCAAAGACTGTCCATATAAGTATAGGGCAACCTAGATGAAAAATTTCTAGTACTGTTTTCAGCTGAACAACCTCTGAAATTCAGATGAAGTTTTTCTTTCTCTTCTTTCCTTAGGAAAGGAAATAAAACATTTTCTCTTAAATTACTCATGCGTTAAAAAACCAAACAATGTTCTGTCACACACAGAAGATGGGAGTCTGACATTTAGAATCAAAACTGTTTCCAAAGTAGACAACGATAGCCTACTTCCTATGACAAAGCATGGACAATGAAAAATTATTCCATCCTAGATGAGAGTATTCTCAATTAAAAAAAAAAAAAAAAAAAAAAAAGTCATTTGGTTGAG
>VZUI01044346.1:0-137587 GCA_013401135.1 Cettia cetti | reverse complement strand
CTGTTGGTCAGGGTGTTAGAAGCAGTCCAGATGAATCCTTCTGGAGTAACAGATGCGGTTCTGTGGAGTAGAGATGAGTCTGTAGAAAAAGTCCAGTGGTGGTGAGATGGGTCCAGTCTCCCTCTGGGGAATCCAGTGGAAAACAGGATGTCCTTGTGTTCCTATGTCTCACTTTTATCTAGGTAGGAATACATGGGGCACCCCAACTGGGTAGAGCATCTCGCCATGGGATGATGTAAAGTGTCATGTAATTGATGATCCTTAATGGCCCATTATCAGCAGATATCCCCCTGGAGGGAGGATGGTGGTGAAAGAGATAAGAAACACTGCCCCACCCATTTTTAACAGCTAGGCCATTATCATAAAGCATCCACCCCCCTCTCCCCTGGAGTTACAAGAGAGAAAGAAAAAACATTTCCCCAACTCTTTCAGCAGATGAAATAGAATACACATTCTTCGTTCCATAGCCCAAGAGAGCCAGCAAGCCAATGATTCACGAGGCTGATTACCAAGAGAAAGGTGGAAAGAAACATTGATTTTGTTTCAATAGCAAAGGAAAGCAGCAGGCCCTGCTGGATGCAGGTGCTGTTTCTCCTGGTAGATCACCTTTCCTGAAGACCCATCCACCTTGTCTGTCCACGGGCTGTGGATGCAGTGGGTGTAGCCAGGAACTGCCATGGTCTGCATCCAGCACCAGCCCATTGAGAGGAAAAGCAAGGAAAAAGCAAAGTAAAGCCAAAAGAAGGACCAGCTGTGGCACTGCTCTATCAAGTGAAGACCCAGAGAACGGCCAGAGCCTGCTCCCCTTGGGGTCTTCTCCCTGATGTAAAGGCCCTGAACATCATGAGCGGGAGTTTTAAGTGGTCGAGTTCCAAAAGAGAGCTAATGGCAGACACTGCCATGCGTGAGACATGGAAAGGGGAGGCTGGCATGCCAGGGCACCTGTAGGCAGGAAGCAGCACAGGCAGATGGGGAGAGCACTGGTGTCTTGGGTTATGAAACCAAAAAAATGTGTATTCTACTTCATCTGTTGAAAGCAGTTGGGGAAATGTGTTTTTTTTCTTTATCTCTTTAACTCTGGAGGGAGGGGCGTGGATGCTTTCTGATAATGGCCCAGCTGTTAAAACCGGGTGGGGCAGTGTTTCTTATCTCTTTCACCACCATCTTCCCTCTGGGGTATATCTGCTGATAATGGCCCATTAAGGCTCACCAATCACATGACACATTACATCATCGCATTGTGAGATGCTCCACCCAGTGTTGGGGGGAGCCCAGACTTCCTACCTGGATAAAAGGAAGAGGGAAAACACCAGAGAGTCAGTTCCTACACTGGATTCCTCAGAGGAAGGCTGGACCCATCTCACCATCACTGGACTTTTCTACAGACTCATCTCTACTCCACAGAGCTGCATCTGTTACTCCAGAAGGATTCATCTGGACTGCTTCTAACACCCTGACCAACAGGGTGTCAGGTCACATCCCTGACTCTGTCAGGGGTTTTTTAGTTTTTTTCCTGTTTGTTTTGTTCGCTTGTCTTTCCTGTACTACTACATTTGTGGGTTTTTTTTAATATTCCTAGTAAAGAACTGCTATTCCTATTCCCAAATCTTTGCCTGAAAGCTCCTAATTGCAAAATTATAGTAATTTGGAGGGGAGTTACCTTCTCCTGGAGTTTTCCCTGGCAGATGCCTGTCTCTCTAAACCAGGACACCTGGCCACTGCCACCCCTGCATGGGGCCAAAGGCACCTGCCAAGAGTGGGGACCCACAGCAAGGCTCTCTGCTGACAGTGGTCCCAGCCAGACGGTTTTGAAAAATCCTCCCTTTAAAATCATTAGGGAGACAGTTTCTTTGTAAAATATTGTGTAGACCTCAAGGTCTACAGCTTTTCTTTCTTTAACCTGACTTACGCCAGCAGTTAAATCTAGGTCTTTAAAAAGAGTGCATGCAGTAGGAATATAAATGTGAGGTTGCTTGCTCCACTAGAAAAATACCAGATCAGTGAAGTGATCCAGTTTTGAAATTGCAGTTCCTACTTGTTAAGGATGTCACCCTTGGTTTGGAGCTGAGTAGGGATGCAAAAATGTACCCACACCACCATACATTGAATACAGAGATACTATCACAGCGCTTATGGTTAATAATTGTTATTATTAAATACTGTTAATATTTGGTAGCCTCATTTCCAGACAAATTGGGGTATTTGTACAAAATTCTGAAAACAAAGTGCTACTTTGGTCAACATACACATTGCCCACCGCTGTTTTTCCCAAGAGCTCTAATATCTAAATACTTGCCTTGTCTTATCACTACAGGAATATTTGAGGCACCACAGTTATTTTCCCCTTTTTAATGCAGAAAGGACAGCTCTAACCAGTTGGATTTCCCACAGTTATAATTACTCAAAATCTCTCCACTCTTCATTAGGTGTTCCCCCCCGGATTCTGGGGCTTGAAAGGAACCCCAGAGCTGACTAAAGGTAATAAACAGGACTCTGGTGGCTGCCCTGTGTGCCACCTCTCCCAGGGGTCCCAACTCATCACAGCCACTGACCAGGCATGCAGGCAGTGAGCAAAGAGCCAGAAAAGCTGGCATTAATGCCACCATATAAAAATCTGTTTAAATGTGTGGCAATCCATCCAGTTTGGCTTAGTTTAACCAGGAGGTGGCAATCTTGTCTCATACTTGGGCTGTTTCCATCCAGACTCCAGCACCAGGACTTAGACCTGTGCATGCCTGCAGAATAAATAATGAAAACCAACTCCATCTTCAATTGGCAGCTACATCTTATTATAGGCACAACATCAAAAGCGAAAAAAAACCCCTCCTCACCTCTAGAAATAAAGATAGATTAAAGTTGAGCATTCCAACTGGAAAGAACCATTTGCGCAAATTGTTCTTTGTAAGTAGAAT
Source organism: Cettia cetti (assembly GCA_013401135.1). Classification (NCBI taxonomy): domain Eukaryota; kingdom Metazoa; phylum Chordata; class Aves; order Passeriformes; family Sylviidae; genus Cettia; species Cettia cetti. The sequence continues at coordinate 134,675 of VZUI01044346.1, read as the reverse complement.
TATTTTGCAACAATAATAATTCCATTTAGGGCTGAGAAACTGCTCATGGGCTGATTTTATGGGAAGAACTTTGAAAGTGGAAGTAGGTTCATTGGAAAGCTCTTTTTTCTTTACAGGAGGTGGGATTTGCCTTCCTCACAAAATGAGCACATAGGAGCTTGGTATGGAAAAGATGCTGAAAATTTTCCTTTCTGAAAGAAACTTGAGTAAATAAAAAAATAGGTGTCTGAACACACAAAAACGTTATTTGAATATGCACTCAAAAAAAAAAAAAGAAAAAAGAAAAGAAAAAGCACACACTACAAAGTAATTCAGCCCTGGTTTGCAGAAAAAATTGGAAATCATTTCCTATAAATCAAAAGGAAGGAGTTGCTTCTTACACAGGGCCTGATCCCACCCCAACATGCAGAGAGGGACATGGAAGATTTCCCACAACAACCTCTGGGAGCCCCATTGAGCAGGAAACACAAGCCTGGGATGAGTTCTCCCTTCCTGAGCTCTGCTCCTCTGCCCCAGCATTTCCCTGCACTTTGGGATCATTTGGCCACTCTGCCTTTTCAAGGTGCTGAGTGTAGACAGAGCTGCCTCAAGAGCCAGAGGTGGATCACGGAGCTCGGTTTTACTGGGAACTTCACAGGCACCACAGCTGTGCTTTGGCTCTCCAGAGGGATTACTGTAACACAGGCAGCACCACATAGCTCAGTGTTTCTCACCCCAGAAATGTTTCAAGGAGTTCTGCATTGGGAGAAAGGACCTTCATCTGCAAGCTGTAAAGCCAAGAGCTCAGCATCTACAGAGGTCTGCCATTAGTAACAAAAAACTTCACTGCAGATGCTGCAGATTCCAAATATTCAGCACTAAGGGAAGAGCTTGTTCACAGCCAGCACCAGGAGCTGAGGCTTCTCAGCAGAGTCCAGCAGTGTCCCCAGCGTCAGGATCCCCAGCAGTGCCACGTCAGGTGCTTGGTGCAGCAATACATGGCTGCACCTCCCAAAAGAGCACCTGAAATGGGCTCCTGTCTCTGGGGCTCAGCTGGGCCTTGCAACAGATGCATCATCAGCATCATCATCATCATCATCGGGACTTTAGGTGAGACTTCAGGCCTGACTGTGGCTGGGACTTAAGCACTCTCTTAAGCCCTCACATAAGTCCCCACTTAAGTCTGACTTTAGGCCAGATTTAAGTTTTCTCTTAAGTGCTCACTTAAGTTTAAGTGCCCACTTAAGTGGTCTTAAGTCCTCACTTAAGTGCTTTTAAGTCTTAAGTCCTATTTAGGCCTAGCTTTAGGCTTAACTTTAGGCCAGACTTTAGGCCAGCTAAGTCCTCTCTCCAGTGTTCACTTAAGTCCCAAATTAAGTCCTCCACTTAAGTGCTCTTAAGTCCCCACTTAAGTGCTCTTAAGTCCCACTTAGGCCTGGCTTTAGGCTTAACTTTAGGCTAGACAAGTCCTCTCTTCAGTGCTCACTTAAGTCCCAAATTAAGTCCTCACTTAAGTGCCTACTTAAGTTCTCTTAAGTCCCCACTTAAGTCAGACTTTAGGCCTGAGTTCCAATCAATTGCATCCCTCCCCTTTGAAGTTGTCCATTTTCATTGAGTTCACACAGGCAGCCACTGCAGGCGTTGCACCTCCCCATGCTCCAGATGCATTCAAGGCAGATCAGGCCTAGGAAGGGGGGCCTGAGTGCTGATCAGCACCAATTCCAGGCTCGGATTTCGAGCCCTCAAGGTCAGGCAGGAGGAGCCCTCTCTTTCAGGCTTTTTCTGTTGTACGTGGAAATCACAGCCACAGGGGTTTCCCACAGTTCCAGGGATCCATTTCAGGCATGGAAGAGAATGAAGAGCTCACCCACCTGGTCCCGGCTCTGTCTGGCCACTCCTTTTCCTGGCTGGTTTATCTGGGTTTGCAGCTGGCATGGCAGCCGATTTCTGCGGGAGCAAAAGACAAAGCCAGTTCTCAACAGATCCTGGCAGTGAAGCACCATTAAAATGATGTCTCAATGACCCAGGAACTGGGGAGAATGCCTCCCGTGGCAATGACTTGGGGCAGCAAGTGACTTGCTGAAATTAAAGGATGGCTTGGTCTCTAGGGAGATCTTAAGTGAGATCTTGTGTAACCTTAAATCACTTTCCTCTTTTTGCACATTTTTTTTTGTCATGCATATTTTACAAAATCAGAATTGAAGTTTGATGTTGTAATTTTTGTAATGGTCAAGATGTTCTGACATGCCTTAGCAAGGACAGTCGTGCAAAAAAATTGGTCAAAACCAATTGCATGCACTGAGAAAGGCCTGTGAAAGTCAACTGGTGAGAATGAATGTCCAAGAAAGTGTGAGTGCCATTTAGAGCTGCATTGCTGGGGCACTGTGGACACTAAAAATATCTCAATAATTAAAACTTGTCTAACTCTTTTGCAAACTTCAACTCATTTAACCCCAAAACCTCACTGCATCAGACAAATGCTTTTATTGCTCTATGGCTAAATCCTCTTACACTTCCAAAACTGCTTCACATTCTTTTCTCACAAAACTTTGGGATAGAAAATCTTGCCATGCTCATTTTCGGCTATGGAAAACACAGTTCATGTCAGTAAAGAACATTAAGACCAGGTCTGAGTTGTAATAATTTTTTTCAATTCAACAATGCGATTTTTAACTGTACTATATTCACTTGCATGAATTAAAATAGTCTTACCCTGACATTCTTGCTTCTTTTTGTGATTGTTTATAAATAAATAAATAAATTTGTTTTCTATTAGTATAATTTTCAGCTTCAGCATTGCCCGTGAATCAAGTGAGGGGAAAGGGAAGTGCTCCTGACAACACAACAAGTCTCTTGTCCATAACAAGGAGGGCTTCTCTCCTCACCACTTGGAATTCAGCTTGAATAAGCACCAACTTCCCATTTAAGTGCAAGGCGAAGGAACTGCAAACTAAGGAATGCAGCAGACGGTTCTGTACTAGAGATCTGCCAGGGACTAAATTCTAGATGTCAGAAAAACAGTAGAAAGCACTACAGGATGGCTTTTAAGTGAGTTGTAAATGCAATTAAGAAACGAAACACTTCACGAGAAAAGGTGCTGAGCAGATATCCACGAGAAACAAGCTGCCTTCCCCAGGCTGCACAGAGTCTATTGAGCAAGCTGGAAAGTTGGGAAAAGGAAAAAAACCCACAAAAATAACTAATGAAGTTGCTTTCGTAAGCACTGAACTCCCGTTTTCTTGGTGTAAATACAAGCAAGAGGGTAGGACACTGCCTAGAACAGGTTACTGCACAAAGTGTTATGCAGCACACAAAGTACTGACCCCAAAAAGATTTCAGCTGGCAGGGAGCTGCTTGATCCTGCCAAAAGGGGGCCTCTGAAGTGCTCAATTCCTTTCTTAGCCTATCCCAGGGTCTGCGATGGTCTTTCCCCACTACTGGAGCCTTGGAGGGATCCTCCCAAGTGTTCATATGCACAAGTGGGAGAGGAAAGCCCAGTTTGAACTCGATCCAGGCTGGCACTTAGTGAGAAATGAGAGAACTGGGCAAGAACTGCGTCCTCTAGGGATTTTCCTTTGGGATTTCCTTTGTCAGGGCAATTTCATTTGGTTATCCTAGATGTAGCTGAGATACAGTTTCACGTAGGAAACTCAGCTTCTCTTTGTGCCCCACCACATTGGCGCCTGCGGCACCGTTCAGCTCTGCAACTTAGAGCTATTCTTGCAAGCCTTGCTCACGCTAAGCCCTCCTTTAATGTGAGGTGAAAATAAAAGAGTTATTCTTAAGCAATCCATTCAATTCCTAATTTTGCTGCAATCCAGATTTTTTTTTCAGAAAATATTTTTCTCTCTTTCTACTTTCTACAGCCAAGTCAACAAATGTGTCTGATTCTTGCAACGACTTTTCCCCAACAGTCTTTTTTAAAAAAGGCAACAATAGCTGCTCCTTCTTCGACATCTTCTGTGCAGCTTCTATATATATCTCACTACTGCCTATTTCACTTCTTGAGCTTTTCAATTTTGTGATCACAACTTTTTTCATTTCACTGATGTAAATAAACAGAAGGAATAGCAGGAATTGTGAACGCTTGCAGTAGGGCTTGGCAGCAGATTTGTAAAAATCTGCTGTGCCAATACAAGTCCTCAGGTGAGCACTTTGCTCAGAGGTTAAAAGGAGCTTTTCCAATTCCACTTGTCCTTGGCTTTGTCCTGAAACAGCCTCATTAGGAATTTCTCAGCTAGATAAACACATCCTTTTACTTGGTAAAGTATTCAAGGATTCCAGGCAAAAGTTTCCTTTCTGTTACAGGGAAGCTTCCCACTAGACTACAGTGTTGAAGGTTTTCACATTTTCCAGGTCTTTGGCAAGCACTTATGAACAGCCCAGCCCCAAAACTGGGATCAAACAAAGCAGGGTCATGATGCTAAATTTGCCTCAAAAGGAGCAAGAACTCACCATGCACTGAAAACTGCAGCTTCTGTGAAGTTTGCTCTCTTTCTTCTACATATGCAGTGCTGTGACATTATTGCAGTGGATTGAACTGCTAGGATTTTGTCTCCTTTTGTTTTTGAGATGCAAGGGTTAAAACTGCAGGTTTTGATTAATGAGATTTTGCTGCAGGTTCCTTGTCCCCAGTTCTCAAGTTGCTTTTCCAGGTCTGTCCTGTGTAGCAGGACACCTAACCTGTAGCAATATGAGCAATGTCACAGAAGATGACAAATGTCACCACCTCTAGTGACAAGGATGGAGACTTCAGTTTTGGAAGGGCCTGACCCTTCAAAGAGAGCAGTGCTTAGCATGTGCACTCCAGTTATTTCCAAATACCTTGTGACAGGACATTTCCTTCTTTAGAGTACAGAGCTTTCTCCATCAACCTGTTGACACAGAGGACCCATTGCTATCTACAGAGAGAAGGATTTTTACATACTGCCAAACTTTTAATCCAACTTTTGGTAGGAGAATGAGAAGCGAGTTACATTTGCAATGAGCTTCTGCAGGGTTCTAGTTTTTCTTTCCCTCATGCAATTTTTACTACAGTCATCAGGTAAGTTTCCTGTTAGTTTTGTATTAAACTAGATATGAAAATGCTTTACCTTGGGCAGCTTCACAGTTTTAATGCATGAATTGATTATTTTGTGTGTTTTATTAGATTTAATACATGATCTAAAGAGTACATTAGGTACCCTGGGAGTTCTTGATTCACAGAATAAAAGAGGGGGGGTGTAGGGATGATGGAAAAATTGAAGTAATAAAAGATGGATCTTTAAACTGGAATTTTCTTCTGTGGAAATACTAAATCAGATGGCATTGTGTGGGAGTGAAATGAAAGATGAGGGACCATGGACCCCTTTCCATTTCCCTTCCTCAGCCCACCCATGGTGCAGCGATCAGTCGAGAGATTCCCCTATTTGCATCTGTCCATATTTGCAGCTATCTGTGCAAGTTTCTCTTTCTGCCCATGACACGAGGTATGAAAAGGGAGAACTGGCTCCTCCTCCCCAGCCTCACCAAATGAGAAGAAAAGTTCTGCTCTGAAGGTGTTTATCAGTTGTGGGGTATAGTTATAGAGAGAAATGGTAAAGCAGAAATGTGTGGAGAACTGAGTGGAGGAATGAATTTCATGAATGTGAGATGAAGAGTCTATGACAGAAATTTCACCATAAAAGAATATTCCCTATTGAACATAGTGCAATAGTTTAAAAATATGAAGCATTGCTAACCTTAAAGAATCTGAGCTCAGGATGAATCTGCAAAACTTCTCCAAGTGGAGAAATGTGCAACTGAAACCTAAAATTTTTGCTGTGTAAATATGCTCGTGACAATCTGCTCTGTATTTTCTCTGGTCAGCCACCCTGTTTCTTTCAACAGTGAAGGTTTAGATGGGGTGAAAGAGTGCTTATGGATAGAGTAATCAAGCAAATAAAGCAAATTTACTGAGCTATGCAGAAAACAAAAATGCAGTGAACTCACTGTTTCAGTTCTTGTAGTTTTTCTCTCTTCAGGAACCACAATGTAGCACCAATTTTCATGACAGAAGTCAACTTGCCTACAGTGTATATATATCAAATTCTAACCGAAAGAAAAATAAAAAAGCCAAAATAGATGTTGCAGATTCCAAAATATTCAACACTAAGGGAAGAGCTTGTTCACAGCCAGCACCAGGAGCTGAGGCTTCTCAGCAGAGTCCAGCAGTGTCCCCAGCGTCAGGATCCCCAGCAGTGCCACGTCAGGTGCTTGGTGCAGCAATACATGGCTGCACCTCCCAAAAGAGCACCTGAAATGGGCTCCTGTCTCTGGGGCTCAGCTGGGCCTTGCAACAGATGCATCGTCACGTTAATTTTTTCAAAGAACCGATCTGATAAGCAGTCCTATATTAAAGGAAATGAAAACACACAAGAGTAGAATGGAAATGAAAGCACACAAGAGTAGAATGAAAGAATTTCTGGTGCTTTGAGACACCATCCATTCAAGCTATCCTGTGGCTGCTGAGGCCCAGGGTTCCTCATTCCTGGCTCTGACAGTTAATGGACGGGTTTGTGCCTGTCTCAGCATCAACCCTCCATCCTCTGCATCAAGCTGCTGCTCTGGGCATCAGCACAGCATAGTGACTGTAAAGGACAGAAAGCAAGAAATAGGCCAATAAATTATATGTTTCAAAGCACAACTATCATTATGTTGTGTGCAGACATTTGCAGTTCATTTAATGAAATGAGAGTAAAGGCCCCAAGACCAGAGGGTGTGGAAACCTTCAATTCACAGATGTACACTAGCTGCATACCAATGCAACATAAGACCAAAATAAATCACTAAGATAAGAGAAGATTCCTCCTGGAGACTGAAAAACACTGGAACATCTGGAAAGGAAAGAAAAAAATAGTTGGATATGTGTTTTGGATGCTTTGTAGGAAAAATATCTGGAAGAGACTGTCATGTCTTTAAACATTGAGACCCAGGATATTTCCTGGGGATTAATAACTACCTAGGAGAGTTAATGACCCAGACAAAAGCTGAGGGTCATTAAAGCCAGTCAGTCATCAGATCATTGGGAAATGCCCTCTTGCTCAAGTTTGTTATAGCTGAAGATAAATATAAGAAAAGAAAAATTGGTAAACATAAGAAAAGAAAAAAGCAGCAGCATACTTCTTTCTGCATTGCCAGAAAGGCCTGCAGCCATCCCTCTGTGAGGGGAAATGCTGGGGAAGCACCACCACTGTGCTAAACTCTGCAAAAAACCCCAATATAATTTCTCCCCTTGAATTTTGATGATATTGCTATATTTCAGTGTGCTTAGATTAGGCATAGTTGCACATGAAAAGTCTAGGTCACCTTTCAATACATGCTTGATATCCACCAGTTTGAGTATTACTTAATAAGTTTTTTTACATAAAAGATTAACTTTGTAAATAAATGCAGTCAGTTTTAGCTCACCTTTAGCTCAACAGATTTCTGTCTAAAGGCAACCAAATACAATCAGTTATTAAACCCTGATTTGCCAATGAACACTGGGAGAAACACACTGCTCTGAACATTTCACTTGTCTGAGAGCTTGCCAGTAAGAAGGGAAGTGCAACAACTACAGTCAAGTATTTCCTGCCTTAGTTAAACACCATGACACTGGCACAGGAGTCAGCAGCCAAAAGCAAAGTCACAATTATCCAGGAAAATACATTCTTTCAGGGAAACCTGCATCTGTGTTTAAGTCAGGGTAGCCAGCCATAAAAACCAGAGGCAGAAAAGTTTCCTTTAACGAGTAGATTTGGTAATGAAGCACGCCTAACCTAAAAATGCACGTTTACAAAACCTGAACAGAAAGAGGCAGGGGGGCACAATTAACAAAGGCAGCTTGAACAAACAGCAGCTCTCAGTTTCTAGGTATGGACATCAGAAGACCTTAAACATCAATTTTAATTCTCAGCTATGCAAAAAGATCCAGGTGTGCACAGATGTCTGAATCAGTGAAATAGTGCAGCACTGGAGTCCTTCAGGCAGAGACCAATGAGGGAGTGCCCAGACCACGTCCTTCCAGCAGCAGAGGCTTCAGACAAATTTCAGAGAAGCATAGAATCGTTTAGAGACAAAAAGATCTTTATCATCATAGAGTTCAACCATTAACCAAGTTCACCACTAAACCATGTCCCTGTGTGCCACATCTACACATCTCTTAAATACCTACAGGAATGGCAGCTCCATGACTTCCCTGGGCAGCCTGTGTCAGTGCTTGACAACATGCTAGGATAATAAATTTTTCCTAATATCCAATCTGAACCTCCTCTGGTGCAACTTGAGGTCTTTTGCTGTTGTCTTGTCACTTGTTACCTGGAAGAAAAGACTGACCCCCCCCACCTCACTACAGCCTCCTTTCAGACATTTGTTGAGAGACACAAGGTCTCCCCTGAGCCTCCTTTTCTGCAGGATAAAAAAAATCCCAGCTTCCTCCTCATCAGACCTGTGCTGCAGACCCTTCCCCAGCTCTGCAGCTCTTCTTTTGCCACACACTAACAGGTTTACTGCCTTCTTCCCCCACCATGCTGGGCTGGAGTGCAGCTGTATGTGAGCAATTTAACAGACACAGGAGAAGGGTTGTTCAGGTCTGGCAAAAAGGTCATATGGACACCACAGTATTCATATAACAGAGATCTTCTAAAACACGTAATTATTTTAGAGTAATTCATTTCATAGATTTGAGTCAGTTATTCAGAGCTGTTAAAATAAATGTCTCTATTTTCTTCTCTAGAGAATCTTGCTGCACTTTCAATCAGGAAACCTTGCTTCTCCTGACTGAACTTGTGGTCCTTTCAAGAGAAGCCTCTTGCCCCATGCAGGAAAAGGATGCACCACTTCTCCTTACAGACTTTGTTTGGATGTTGCTCCTCCTTCTTGCTTTTCAAGATGTGCTGGGCCTGAAATACTCAGAACATCAACTTTTACTGCAGGAAAAGTGGATTACTTATTTTTAAGTGGTTCTACTTTAAAGCCAAGTGCTTTAGTCTTTGTTTTATTGTTAGGGGATTTCTCTGCACTTAAAGTAAAAATTCACCAGACCACAGAAGGATCTTAGGAAGTTCAATCCAGCCTGCTCCCACAAGGTGTAATTAGGCAAATAATTTTTCCCAAGTGTTTACTTCTCTTCCAAGCTTCACTTTTCTTTATCTCAGTATGACAATCTTTATCTCAGTATGACAATTCTCTCTAATGAAGGGAAGAGAAATTCAGCAACCTCTACAGATTAACCTGCACATGCTCAAGTTTAACCTGACATTTCTGTCATCAGCAATAGGCACACAAGTAAAATTATTTGCCATATCAGCCCTTCTTGATAGGGCAGGGTTCAATATAAGGGTTAAAATATAGATGGAAAAGTGAGGCAAGAGAGAGGGAAGACTGCCAGCAAGTGAGAATCTCTTCCAACCTTTTATACAAACCTCTATTTTTTGAGTTTAGCGGGAAATCTGTGAAAATCAGGTGTTGCCCCCTGAACTTTTTTGACTCAAAGTAGTGGCAACCAGCACAAAATAGAAGTAAATATGGGCAAAAAAACCCCCCAGCCTAATAATTTTATTATGGCAAATCTGCAAGGCTGGGAAAGATGAAAAAGAAATATGGAAATTCAAACCAGAGAAGCTTCCAATTTCTATGGTATTATTTTGCTAAATATCAGGCACGACAAGGAGAGCAACCATCAGAAAAATCAAGAAAAAATTAATCTCTATCACTCAGTGGATATACCTATCTCATGCATTGCACCAAGGTGATTAGAAAAGTGATGCTACGAGCAGACCCAGGTCTCCTTCCAGTTGCAGAAGCAGCCACCTGACGGCACCTGGGCACCAGACTCTTCACATTTGCTCAAAGTGTGTTTGCTGTACACAGGAAGCAGGTCTATGAGAACTATAAAGTAGTACAGCTGGGATAGTTTCTTGGGAAAATTGGGAAAAAAAAAAAAGGAGTACTGCAAATCAAAATGAGTGTGTGGAGGTTTTTAAAAATATCTTTTGCCAAAACCTGCCAGAGTGTACTTTTCTGACTTTGTTATGGGATCTCTCTGCAGCTTAATTTTTCCTGTTACTGCTTCTACAGGTTCTGGGGGACTAAAAAGATCACATACTCTCAAAACAACTACAGCAGGGTAAGCAGAAAATTGTAATGGCTCCTGTTAAAAACAAAGTCTTTGTGGCAGTACTCTGCAGAGGTAAGATTGCCCTTGCCAAGGCTGGGGGGACAAAGCAAGCTGCAATAACCTATATGATGATAGCCTCCACATGTGTTACGCTTCAAGCTTCAAGCGGTCACCAGCTGTGACAAGAGTGACTTTTCTAAAAATTCCTCTTTAGTCATCATGTGCAAGCAGAGACTTACTAAAATCAAAACCTGAAGACTGAAAGATTGTTTCTTCTCAAATATCCATCCCATATCCATGAAATACATGCAGAATGGGGGTAACATTTCAATAGATGTCAGATCCTTTGCCCACCAGGAGCTTTTACACAAAGTCAAGAAAATTATAGAGAAGGGCCACAGAGAATGACCGCTGAAGTGAAATTCAGTATTGGGTCATCCTTAATACAAACAATGCAGTTGTTTGGGGTTTGGGAAAATGAGAAAGACTTCCTAGATCATTCTTAAACTGCCTCTGTGAGCTGGCAGGGCTGACAGCCACTCCCACCAAGGTCTTTGCCCTTTCCACCTCCAAGACCGTGTGTCTGATGCCCGCCCTGCCAATACCACCTGTAACCTCTGCTGACCAAAACTGCATCTAAATTAAATGTTATTCAATTTTGGTTTTCCATCCAAAGCTACCAACTCCCCCTCAAAAAAAAAAAAAAAAAAAAAATCAACAACAAACTAAACAAACAAACCAAAACTGTCAACAAAAAACCCCTTCATGCAGCTCTTCAGCTTAGAACCCATTTTCAGAAATACATTTTCAATCTGACTACTTATTCAAAGGCAACTGCTAACACAGCAGTTCACTCTGGAACAACTAATGGAGAGGAAAAGAAGCTGTATTCTTTATTATAGGGACCATACGACTACATAGGACTTTTCCCAAATTAAAATGGGAGAAATTACTAACAGTAGTCAGAGAAATCGGAAACTGATTTTTGTAAAAAAAATTAGCTTATCAGGATGGAAGTATCCTTAGCTAGCACATTTCAGTGGTAGAGCTGGTAACAGATCAGCTTCTGTACAGCAAAATAACAGCCTATTTAATCATACACACTATAACATGCACACACTATAATTTTTAGAAATTCAGAGAGCTGAGAGAAGACAAGAAACATTTGCTCAGGGAGAACAGAGCTGGGCAATTTCCTCCTTTCTCGACCTGAAATGCCAAGATCTACACAAAGAGAAGCTCTGGCGGTAACACTGGCTTCTGTATCTTACAAATTCATCATCTTTCAGTCTGTCTGTTAATTTTGCCAGACAGTCATGCATCTTATTTTTGAAGATAGCTGTTCTGGAGAGGAAGGATTAAGCTATCATAGCTTGAAGTCCAAGAAATTAAATTTGCTACTTCTCTGAATGTCACTCTGGGACTGTCTTAAACTTTTCTGGGGCATGGGGGTGGGATGTTGGATTTCTCCAGCCCTGCTGTTTTTCTTGTGCTTTCACACGGGAGAGAAGGAGAATGCAGCGCTTACACATGACACACTCAGAGTGCAACTGCCAGGCAGCCTACCCCTGCTGCAAATGCCATTAGGAACCTTTCTCTTCAAAAAAACCCCCAAACTTAAATCAACATTAGCACCATAATTATTGTAAAGCTGATGAATGGGCCACTCTGTTACCTAAAGTCCATTATAATCCCAAAACAAAATAGTTAGAATGGGAAAGACTTTTTAAAGGTATTTGAAATATGCATATTCCATTTCAGGACCAGGGAATCAAGTTACCAGCCTGTAAGTGAGATAAGGCAGCAAGAGAGTACCCAGATCCCGGGCGGCTGCGGGGCCTGGGTGATTTGCTCAGCCCAATGCTCAGGCTAAGCAAAGCCTCCAATAACACCAGCTGGAACGTGTGCCCTGCAGCCCTGGACAGCTGGAAGGAGAAAAGGCTAGTCACAAATTAAATTAAGAGGTGTAATATGGTGCGAGAAGAAAAACAAATTGAGATTGTGAAAACAGGTGCCAACTGACATTTACTCAATACTCAGTCACACTTTCCTTTCTCTTTCTGTGATTAGCAGCTAAGCTGAATTAGGATAGATTTCATGCTTCTGTGACCTTTTAGAACCCCCTTACAGAAAAAGAAAAACACCTGTAGCAAGAAGGTTTTTTTTCCAAGAGAGTAGAAGTGCCAACTACTGTGGAGCTGGGCTGGCCAGACTGATACATCAAAGCAAAAACATAGAGATGCAACCAATTATATTTTATTTTTTTTTAAAAAGAGCACTAAAGACAGGGCTTCAAAGTAGCACCGGGCTGCAAAAGTCATGAATTTATTTATCTGAATCATTCAAGGCTATCCTACTAGTTATTGTTCAGAGAACAAGCTGAAACCCATGGGCACCATCCTGAAGTTCCTGGGAAGGACTAAAATAAGTTATGGACCAAATTGCCTGCAGAGCCTTGTGCTGTCTCTGTCCCTGAAAGCAGGACTGTGATTTTGCATAAGCTTCATTGGGGGCTCCATGAAAGAAAGGCTTCACCTGTGAGGGTGCAGGAGATCACCTCGATACCGCTACACCTCAACACCATTCCTGCAGTCACACCACATGCTGGGGTGGAAAACTTCCCCCACTGCCTGAGCAGTGTCTCCTGTTCAGACACAGAGAGCTCAGGGCTCAGGGCTGAGCCTGGCCCTCTCTCAGGGGGGGGAACTCACCAGAGGTTCCTTCCTCAAGCCTTCTGCTCAGTGCAGGCTACCCACAACCTCTTCCTCCTCAAAGCTTCTTTCCTAGGAGGGAAACTATGGCAGATTTTCAGCAAATTGACCTGCAACCACATCTCTCTTGACCTGACTCAGATGTCAAGGAGATCCCTGACTTTTGGTAGGATAAGGTTAAATAGAAGATATGCCATATCCAACTGCTAGATCCAGGACAACCTCCTTGGATACCCACAGCCCATGTAATTTCAGAAAAGCCTCTTCTGACACAAAAGGATCCGAAGGACTGTGGGAACAGAGAACTTCAGAAGTGCAGCTTTTAAAGCAGACCTTTCCCTCTTCCCAAAAGGACCAGAACTATTAGAACAAATGCCTTTGGTGGAGCTTACCTCTGTCTGTGTGAGGCTGTGCCCATCTTGCACCACACCTGGCTGTAGCAAATATTCAGCCCTATCCTGTGGGGCTCAGAAACACAAATTCCTGCACTCCTCAAATCAAAGTCCAAATCATGATCCCACCCACAAACATGCTACAATGCACAAAGACCAAGTACTTTGGAATAAAATACTTCAAACGATACTTTCCACTAATTTTTTAAATTACAGATTTTTGTGAAGTAACATGAAGTTTTGGGACTCTATTGAGGACAGAAGCATTGAATTAACATTTTTTTCTAAAACCCTCCTAGCTGAACAGATGATGGCATGCATGTCATAAGACCACTTTATGAAAATGTCAGGGGTCTTAGAAATAGTTGACATTCTCTGGCCTTCAGTTTCATGATCTTTATCATAGTAAAATGCTTTTGCTTATTCCTTGCACACCTGCTGTGTGTCAGTTTTCCCCCAGTGGGACTCCCTTACTGCATGCTCTGATCATACTGACATACACAACCATTTTCTTTATATCAAGCAGATCTCAGGCACTATTGGACCATCACACACTGACAAAAACCACAGAACATAAAACACTTTGTGAAGAGAGAGGAATGTAGACCAGGAACGTGGCTCAGGGTTGGAATAAATGAGAACAGAGGCCTGGAACTAGCTGCCATGAAGCTTTGGATGAAAATCCATAAATATTTCTGAAGTATTTATTTTCATCTCATACATGCAATTATTCTTATGAAATGTCAGCAGCAAATCATGCTAGGAGACAAGCTTCTTGAATTTTGAAGCCATAAAGCATAACCAAAACACTACAGGGAGTGCGAAGGATGGACAAGAGGAAGGGGTATAGATCCAAGAACTCCAGTGCCTGACCTCTTTTTAACCTCCACAGTTCAAGAGGGTTTCAGCTCCTCTACTCCAATTCTTCTTAACTGAGCTCAGTAACTCCACTTCCTGTCCACAAGTACCTTGTCACATGCATCATTCAACTCTACACATGCACTATGCAAACACCTTCAAACTACATCAGTGTTTAGGAACATACCATCCTGTGCTTGTACTTACAACAAAACAACTTGAGGAACAACAACAATGTTAATTTTTGACTATAGAGTTGAAAAAGAGCAATTTTTAAGAAGTGTTTTATCAGGTTTAATTGTATTTGGAAATATTTTACATTTTTTTGTAAGTTTACATTAGTTTAACAAAAAATAGTCTTTCAAACTTATTCCTACACTGAGTAAACAGATGTTGCTGTAAAACCTACTGAGCACAAACAATACTAGAATTGCCTGGTTTACTTCAAACATAAATAAATAAAAAAGAGTGGAATATTTTTAACTTGATGTGTTAGGGTAATAAACTGTGCAAGTATGGAAAACCTCAGGTAATTATCCTTTGCAATGTTTTTTATTAGGACATGTGAATTGAAATTACCTAAAAGATGCAGTAGGTTGTTAAGAATGGAATTTAGCTTACATGTGTAATTGTTAATAGAAGAGAGAAGATTCATTTAAATGAAATTATTCCAGGCCCATAAAAAACAGGCATAGAAACAGGAGTCCTAACTGTGATTTCTTTCTTATTTAACTCAAAGGAATGCACTATGCAGAAGGCAAAAGCATACAGGTTTAAAACAGGCTCAGACAGCAACTGATGAATCATATAAGAGAGTATCCTGAGCTGGAAGGGACTATAAGGATCAGGGAGTCCAGCTCCTGGATCCCTGCACAGGACACCACCAAAAATCACACCATGTGCCTGAGTGTTGTCCAGATGCTCCTTGATCTCAGACAGACTTGGTGCTGTGACCATTCCCTGGGGAGCTCGTTCCCATGCTCAACGAGAGTGTGCATTACTGTAATCAGCTTCTGCTAGCCAAGATTTCACGCTCTGTCCTCCTCTGCTTTGAAAATAAACTCCGCCAGTGTTTCCATGCTCTGAACATCTGTAATGCCCACAAAACACAATTCTTTGCCCACATCTCCTCTACAGACCCAACCCCCTGCCTTTAAGCTAGTCCCACTGCTGTTTCAGCAATGCAGGGATGAGTGGCATCACTCAACATAAACATGTTTACATTTGTCCATATTTTAGGAGAAACCTCATGAAAACATTCCAAGTAGCTGAAAACACTCTGTGTAGCCAAAGGAGACACGCAAATGGATGTCAGTCCTTTCTTTTTTTGGGGGGGCATTTCTCATGTGAGAGATTATTACAAGTATAAAAGTACTGAGCAGATTAAAAAAAGAAAATAATCAACCAAAAAGAATTCTTAAAAAGAGGCATTGAGATTTGCATGTTTTGGATGTGAATAAAATCAAAAGCATCATTTTTACTTTCCCCATATTTGATTTTAAAACTGCACAGTTCACCCCAAATGGTCAGGAGGCATGTACTTAATTCTATACTTTGCAACACACAACATTATGTATATTCTATACTTTGTAACACTTACATACATATATTTAACCTAGTGCTATGGGCTAGACTTCCTTGGTTTAGATTTCCTTGTAAGAAAGAACATGAGATTTGTTGATTGATAGAAAATAATCAGAAGAAACAAACATTATCTCTGGCAATTCCTAGTGGTGGCATTCAGTCTTTTTTGTCTTTTAACAAAAAGAGAAGTATTTTCTAGCTGAGCAAATTTAACTAATTTTGACTCGATCAACCAAAGCAGTTTGCAAAGAGTAGGCAGTTTATTTGGAGAGTGCTTCCTTTCATCTCTGATAAAACCTACAAATAGCTAATGGGAAAGAAAACAAATATTGCAGTGAAATAGCATTTTTTTGATGTGAAATACTCAATACATAATGTACAAGTCTCAGAAGTGCAAATGCACACAGCACTAGAGATGCACAAAAAAATCAATTATGCTGCAAATTTCAATCAATTACTGTCTAATTTGCATTAAGAGTGCAAAAGCTTAAAAGTATTGAAATGGGATGCTAATAGTGGTTTTATTCAAGTTTTCAAAATAAATCTGAAGTTGAGAGATATTTCTGACCTACCAATTTTTTTTTCTGCAGTGCTCTCTATTCAGATTATCCAATTCTCTCAAGTTAAAGAACTGAGAATATTGTTCTTGACATGCTGTTGCTAAATGAAGTGACAAAATTTTACTGTTTGTTTTCTAATAAGATTAGTAGACCCACTATGAGAGCCACATCTCTTTAGTAAGTGATCATTTGACTTGTTATTGAATAAATAAAGCATCAGTAAAAAAATTCCAGTTAAAATATTTTTAAGTTATTATTCTTAATAATTAATCTGAATTATTATTTTAAATTCCTCTTATTCTTACTACTGCTTCTTATGGATTCTTTTCAACTGTAGTCCACAACACTAGAAATATTATGACTGTCAAGCCAAGAGTCCACCTACACAAAGAGCCCTCAATCCAGTATTACGACACTCCTCAGGATGACACCCTCTAGAGACCACGATATTCTTGGCAACAGCAATACACAGAAAGTAAAAAAGCATGGATTTTATAGCAAGTGGAAAAGCACAAATATTTCTGTGTGGTCACTTGCTATCACTCAGGTGCTTCAGCGAGTTCCTTCAGTGGTGACAGCCCCCATATGTTGATTCTTCTGTCCGTAACACATTTCTACAGGCTGCACTTCCCTCATGAGCAGAACAGTGAGGCTCCAACCCATTCAGAGGCATTTACCACAGCCCATCACCAATAGCCTCAGCAACATTTAGAACCCACATGGAATAAAAACTAAAATACTTTTCCTTGAGCTCCACAGGAGAACCATGAGTCTGTGTTTCCCTGACATGGCACTGCACAAAGTCAGCAAAACTGGTGAATTTCCAAATGCATGACATCCCAGTTTCACTTTTGCACTGATACAATTCCACAAGAGCATTGCATGGAGGTCCTATCCCTTTTTCCCCCTAGATACCTGTGTTTTTACATTAGATATAAGCAAGTCTTTCAGAAACGATGTTCAGGATTAATGAGAAGCCAGTGTTTTAAATCAACATAGAGAGCAGAAAATTGAGTAAGATGTGAAACCAATTTTTTTTACAGACTACAAAGGAATGCTTTGTACAAAGTCCTTGATAACAAAAACATTGCCTTTGGTAATCAAATTCCAACTTCACTGCCACACTGAAAAGTAACAAACCTGTAGGGGAGATGACATCTGCAGAGTTTTGTACTTAGCCAAATACAGGCTGGCTATTATAGGGAAAAGAACAAAAGAAGTGAAAGTCCTGGCTATTCTGCACATGGAACTACCAGATAACTTGCAGAATCATATTTCACATTTTCCAAATGAAGAACCTTCCAAATTCAAATAATTTTGATAATCTCTTACCTAAAACTTCCAAAGGTTGGTAACAGAAAAATTTCATCATTATCTCTCAATTCTCTAAAGACTAATTTGGACTTGTGTTTAAAAGTGTTATGGTTAGAAAGAAAAATACAATTTTTGAAATCTACATTTCTTATTTCCACTTAATATGTCTTAATTGACCACCAAATTCAATACAATCTTGTTCTCTACTTAAACCCAACCTCAGAATTAATTTGTGAACTAGTTCAATTCTAATATGCCAAATGAGAATTCCAATTAGCCCTTGCTGAACCAGGTATCAAATTATTTAACTGACCCATGCAGACTATCCCAAGCCCAACACACCACAGTAATTCAGAGACATAAAAAATACCTCAGATAACTAGGAGATAGTTATCTGAGACATCTGAATACAAAAGTAGTCCACTGAATTTTGGGGAGGGACACTCTGTAGTGGTGTACATGTTTCAAGTGCTTACTAAAGCTTAATTCCTTTTGAAATACAGAACAAAAGTGAACTAATTGTTTTCGTGAAATAACTTCCCTTCTTCCAAGAGACAAATTATGGAATTTGTAGTCATATCATGGAAGACTGATGCTGCCTACTGAACTCTACAAAAACTTCAGCAATCACACTGCATTGGACATCAAAACCAAAATTAAATAATCTGATAGAATGAACATTTAAATAAGCCACAGACGCATATAACCCTCAGTTGGCAAAGGGCAGATATTTTAAAGATTTTAAAAAATTAAGCTTTTTATGGAGTGTATTTTTGCCATGAAATTACCCCACGATAACAGGTTCAACAAATAAGAACTTCCAGTCAGCTAGTAAAATTCCTGCAATGTATCTATATCCTGTAGCAAGAGAAAGTGGTAAACACTTAACTCAAGGGTCAAAGAACTATCATCTCTGTAGCTCAGGACATCTTTTTGATGAATGTGAAACAGCTGGAATAAACACATCAAGGGTAATAATTGTGATCCCATGGTAGACCCAGCTGCTGCAAAAATAAACCCGGGGGGAAAACGCCAAAGAGTTAAAAAACCCCACAATATAAACTCCTCCAACATCATACAATCCCATTGTTTCTTCTTTTTAAAATACAGGACTCTCTGCAAGCACTGGTCAAAAATGAATGTAGAGATGATTTGTTAGAAGCAAACCAGTTTATAAAATGTTAAAAAAATTTAAAGGATGGTTGTTTTATTAAACAACAATAGTTTTATCTTTAGCAACCTTTTGTACCTGCTAGTGAGAATGTTATTTGAAAAATAAATGGAGACTCATAGTAATCCTGTTAATACTTTATTAGTGTCATTTTTTAGCTTTCTATTGGACAGAACATAAATGCAAACTCCAAAATAAATTCAGAGTCCTCTGCCATTCAGTAGAAGTGACCATGGCAGCCCATTTCATGTTCATTCTTTGTTACAGAAACGAGAGGAGGGAGAAGGGAGGGGAAAAGCATCAATAGAACAATTAGGCACACAGCTGACACTTACTGTACAATGATATGCACAAGTAATTTATAACAGCTCTATGAGCTTATGAGATGTGTTCTTCAGATTCTTCCCTTGTAACATATGAGCTTTGCTCAGGAGAGCAAGGATCATTGAGAACAAAGGAATTAACAAAGGAGTAACAAGTAAGACTTTTAAAACAAGTCCTTACATAAACTAACGTAACAACAGAATGCAGAATTGTTCAGCTGAGAAGATATTTTTAACTTAGACTTCAGAACATTAAAAATTCATTTATTTTACAGCTATTCAAATACACATGCATTAAATGAAAATATTGCACAAAATTAAAATTCAGATTGTGGAATTTATATAGTTTCATTTTGGTACACATTCTGGTAGCACTTAAAATTTACTGTTTAGTTCTAGCAAACACCAGCAGCACAAGCTTGAGGATGAACCAAATGAAAAATTCAATTGCTCATTTTATCTTAAAAATAATTAAGGCTAAAACAAGTGCATTTGTTGACAGTGGCACAATTTTCAGTGGCCAGTCACAGCACCCAAAGGCCAGAAGATACACCCAGACACTTCAGTGCTGTATATTAACATTCAGTTTTGGAGACTTCCTAGGATAATAGGCTGCATGGGTTCACAGGGTGGGTACTTCAAATTGTCGACAGGAAAACCTTTTAAATAAAGATACATACAAACTCACTTTAACAGAAAGTACTCATTTCTGATGGTTCTTGCCAGCCAACAGGCACCACTGAATTAGGAAGCCACATTCTGTAATTAAATACAGAAGACAAAACTTCAATACATATATACATATGCACACATGCGTATATAAATGTGTGTATAGGTATATGTAATAAATTCATTAAGTAAAATGACTAAGCACGGTGCATTATGTTCAGTTCACATTCCTAGAGATATTATTTTATTTTTGTACAGAAATGTACCAGATAACTAAAAAAAAAAAAAAAAAGCCAAATTTGTATATTTGAAATTTTTCATGGTACCTACAGATAGATAAAAGGTTCCACAGATTTGACAAAACAGTATTTGAACTTCTCACTTTCATACTGCTTAACTAACTCAGTTACTTAAAAGACATAAATTAGATTTGGTAGAATTAATGAGATATTTACTGTATCACCAAGAACAACTGCTGAATGATCTTTCATCAGTCAGATATCAGTTATGCTTGAGCACCCTGACATCAGAGGAAGATACAGGCATGTAAACAATAGGAGCTGGCTATGTTGATTACTTCACACAGAACTCAAGAATTTTGTTAAATTCAAAAGCATTTAACCATCACACTTCTACAGAACCTGCAGAGAGGAAGGGACAGGGGTTCTTCTATATTTACCAAGTTGTCTTCCTACAGATTACAAAAGAACGGGATTTAATTTACAGCATTTAGTTCTGCAATAAAGAAAAAAACAAGTGCACTTGAGCCCATGCATACTGTATGAGAATGTTAACAGTACAATATGATCATCATTAAGTCATATGATAAAAGGCTACATTTCATAATAGAGTCCATGAGAAAAATTATCTAGAGGTGTCCGTCAATTTAACGAGGTCCTTTGAGAGCTTTCTATCTTGTCTCAGAATGCCTTCATCAAAGGTCTATGCTTCTCTCTTGCATAAAAGGACCATTTGTTCCCATTAAGACACAAATTACAACAAGGATCCTCGGGATCCTTGATCCATAACTGTATTTTACCCTGTGTTTAGCATTCAGGAAAAAAAGGGACTCTACAAGACTACCTTCTATTCACTCAAGATAGTAGTGCTCAAACAGTTGGGGACTACGAAAAAGAGAACACAAACTGAGATATGCTGTGGCCAAACAGGATTATTCAGATGTTACTGTATTTTTAATCAAACAGAACTTCTTCAATGAAACTAAACAGATGTATGTGGGGCCTTGATGTCAAATTTTTATTAAAATTTTACACTATGCAAAAAATAAAAAAATTATTTAAAAAAATATTGTAGTTTTATTTCCTTTTTATTTTCATATATACACTGAGATGCATTCAGAAATTTCCAAGTGTTTGCATATGACTAATGAAACTTTTACCTGTGAGGAACCAAGTAATTCCAAATCCAAGTTTTTCCATATGAGGCTTACACACTAAAAGGTAAGGAATCGTTCAATTAAGTAGGACATAGTTCTTTCACATCCCAAAAAAGCTCCAGATTTTAGTGGGGAGTTGTGTGTAAACTGTGTCTTAGTGCAATTTCCTCATCTTCTAACACAATGTCTATCCTCTTTGAAGCATATATCCCTTTCCTTCTACAACTATCGACTTATGTTCCAACAGACCAACTGAACACAAATATGATGCTCCTTCTCCACAGAAGTTACATGCAAAATGTACGCCAGATGCTGTAAGAGCAGCATATGGCCCTTAAAGCTACAGAATATTCAGAATAAAGGGTTTGATTCTACTGCACCTCTGCTTTTACTAAAACCCCCATTAGATATAAGGTTAGTTTAATTTTCAAAATATGAAAGGTGATGCAAATGTGGCATCAAAGCCACCTTACCTCCGCTTTTATTCAATAAATGTACTTATTTGATGGGGCTATAGCTATTTCTCCCCGTTCCTATGAACCTGCTATTCCAAAGACTGCTTTTCCAGTTAACTCAGCCTTTACAGGAATGTTAAAATAGCCCTACAGAGCCTCAACACTTGGAAAGTCGAACAATTCCACCTGACTCTCACACATTGCACTATCTCCCAGTGCCAAAACACCCTTTTCTTCAATTGTATCACCATAGTTGTGCTTTACTTGAACAGTCTGGCACTTTTCATTGCTGGCAAAACATCGACTCAGGAACGGAAGGGATCAGCATTCTGATATACCGGGCCAGTTTTCTTCTCAATGTTGCATGAAGACGCACCAAATCATTTAAGACACACAAACCATTCTGGTAGTGGTTGAATTACAAGTGAAGATGAGAAGATCCACAGGTCTTACAGATGCATTAATAATCTAATATGTGACACTAGAAGACTGGTGCAGAAATGACAGCATGTGAGTTTGAAGCCCCAGAGAATCTGCCCAAGTAATTAATCCTGGACAAACAAACACCAGCTTAATGGATTTGAAGTGTCACCTTTTCTGTAAGGAAGGCGCTTGAGTAGAGTGTAGTCTCTGCTTATATCTCTGCATTTGCTTTGACTTTGAATGCAGTTTGCTGAACAG
This sequence comes from Cettia cetti, assembly GCA_013401135.1. NCBI lineage: Eukaryota > Metazoa > Chordata > Aves > Passeriformes > Sylviidae > Cettia > Cettia cetti. Next base: position 112,465 of record VZUI01044346.1, on the reverse strand, counting down.
CTCAGGGAACTTATTTTGTGGAAATAAGGTTTCTAGAAATCTCTCCAGAAACACATACACCATCCTCTTATTCAGCTGACTATGCTGGAACATTTCAAAGACCCGAAGAATGCCTTTCCGCGTAGTCTCAGCGCCTATGATGTGTTTCAGTTCATCTACAAAAACAAGTCACACAGAAGTTTAAGCTAAATTCTACTTCCATGTTAACAACAAACTTAAACTGAATATTAATTCTTTCAAACTATGTAGCCTGAAATTCGAGGTAACAGTGCCTCTACACAACATGACTAAACTCAAAGTTCTCCTACAGAAGACAGTGTTTCTGAAAATTACTCCACTCTTACCCTATATATGTGGAAACCATGTTTGCAAGAAATTGTACTGTTTTGGAATATACCTACTTCAGGCACAACTTAAATCCTCTAGAAACTTAATATGGAGCTGGCTCTAAAAGAATTACTGACAGTACACATGAAAATGTCCAATGCTTTAATAATTAGAAACCTTTTCATTTAAATGTAGTTCATACATCAGTGCTTCCTTTCAGTACTTAAAACAATCAACAAGAATACTAACATTTATTTCAGTAAAAAATATATGGTATGAATTATTAGACTTTAATCCCAGACTCACTTACCTGGCATTACCTCCAGCAATTTGGTTTTCCCTGCCACTCTTGTTCTCATTCTAATAGCTTTGTCCCTTCGTGGAACAGTTTCTGCTAAAATGCCGTTGGGCCAAAAAGCGTCTCTGTAACAAAAGCAAATCTGTCAAAATACATTAACATTTTATCAAGTGAAAAGCTCTTTTAAATGTCTCAAGGTTATCTCAGAAAATAAATACAAGAAAGTAACTTGCACACAACCGAACACATGCTTCAAATATCAGAAGAGAAAAAAATGAAGAATGATGAAAAAGATGAAGAAATCAAAAGCAAGTATAACATCACGCTCAACCTAGCAGTAGCTACCATATACTTTTTTGGTACAGGAACCAGAAGAAATGAAATTTTTATAAAATAATGCATATCAAAACCATTCAAATACCACATAGTTCTTACATAAAATAGACCTAAGCCTTGCTCTTACCAGGCTTTATTGCTATTGAGACTTGGTCTATTAATTGCTTCATCAAATTTTTGACACTAGCAGTTAGCCTTTCAACAAGGTAAAGCTGAGAAGAAATAGTTTCAATGTAGTAGAAAGTCCAATGCAAAAGACATGCCTCTAATAAGCTATTTTGCCTCAGGGAAAGACAAAGACTTTTTATTTTTCTGAATAAAAAGTATGCATTCTTACAGTTTAATCAAAGACTAACAGTACACTTGCAAAGTATGATCATTTGGGGAATACATTACCCTACTTTGACTTTCACCCCAACAAAAAAAAAAAAAAAAAAAAGAAAACTATAGGGAAAAAAAAAAGTGTAACATTTTCTCAACACCAATGTAGAAGCTATTAAAACTATTGTGAAATTCAGAGTTTCAAATTCAGACTTCAGTTCCATTGTATCTATCCAAGTGAAACATTATCTCAGAGCTAGGGCTCTTTGTTTGCCTTTAAAAGCAAGGCATGTACATACCTTCATCAAGGCAAACGAGACACTACATCACCACAGTGAGAAATGATGGCATTTCTAAGTATAACTGTACTCTAGCTTTTCTAGATTGGTTAACAAAGAAGTGTTTAAGGTAGAGGAGAAAACTTTAAAATACTCATTTCTGTGTGGCAATTGCTTTCTCTCACTCAACACATGTAAAAAGCAATGTATGACCTAACTGTATTCCAGAGAATGATGATAATTTCCTCATGTAAGAAGAATAGGAAGACATACTAGACATCATTGGGTGAGCGCTTTGTTTTTAACATCTGTGATAAAAGACATACCTGAAGCGTTTCACTGCATCTGCTACTTGCTCAGGAGATGTCATCCAATCAACATGATCAACTATTTTTCTAAAATCAAAGCAACAAGTCTTTTGTTTAATTTTTAAAGCAGAGAACCCATAAGTGAAACATTTTAAAGAGCATTCTAAGGCAACTTAGATAAATTCAACTTTAGTATAATTTCAACTTTCTCTAACTCCATAAGTAGGTTCTATAATACTGCACAGTAGGAAGGCAAACACTGATTCTCAAGATAGAAATCTAAGCTCACTGATCACTCCCTAAAGCTAAAGCTTTTTTTTCTTTTTGGGTAAATATATGATAATGAAGTTGGCTGCAAAGCTGCTGTTGCATCTTCCACCAGTATTAGATAATTGGTTTGCATGTAGAGCACTCCTCTTCATGTTCTTCATGGAACACTCTTAAGTTCTGCTTCTGTAGGCAAAGGACCTACTCAGAATCTCAAAATACCTGTTGCAATGTGTACAGTTACTTCACAGTCCTTAACAGGAGATACAGACTGATCATTTATCAGGCCTTCATGCACCAACCCACAAATACTGCCCTACATCCAAATCTAGGATGCTTACAGAAATGATACATGCATCTGTGTATCACCACAATCCCAGGACTGTTTCTCTAACCACAATTTGAATTTAGTTTTCTAAGAAACAGAAAAAGATTATTTTTCTGCAGAATGCCATTAAATTCCAAGAATTTTCCAGGAGAAGGTATGACTGCTGACCAGAGGAAGCCACGAGAATCTGAAATGGCTCCAAATGCAGAAGCATAGTAGCACACTACAGCCATCTCTGCAATAAGGAAGCAGCAGCCTGTGCACAAACTCTGCTGCTTATACAACAATCTGGAAACAGCAAAAAAGTATTCAGAGTTGTTTAAGAGGGCAGCATGTTCTTGGAAGCACAGTTGTCAAGACAGTTTTCAACTGGCCATAAGGAATTATTTGAGAAAAACCCAGTGCTATTTTACCACATGGTTACATCATTACTGCTACCACACGTCTATCTGTTTAACAGTGATGATGAAAACACCACAAATATAATTGTGAAGGGTAAAAAGAAATTATACAGTTAGGAATGTCCTGAAAAAACTGTGTATTTCTAAGCTGAGGGCACAGAACATTACTTAATGGGCACTATTAACTGGCTTTGCATTTGCATGAATAAGTGTACATGTGAAGTACAAAGAACATGGAGAGGCCAAAACAGACCCCATAAGAGCTTCCTTTTCCTTTCCCACTTCCATCTTTAAAGTGTGAGAGCAAAAAGCATAAATATTAACTTACACTCACAGAAACATTAACTCTTATATGTGAAAGCTCTTTTTTAAGTTCTCTTGCATGTAAGAGTTACTGAAATTTTTCTTTCAGTAATGTTCTGTGATTATCTCCATTTTACACCACATTTGCACTCAGCTTATTAATTTTCTTTGAAGAGTAATTAATGCATGCAGATTTAAATCAATTTAAACCAACATAAACCATAATAATTTAGTAACAGCAAGAAGGATGTATAGACAGTGACTATACAACGTCATTTACAAGATTGCTATATATAAGAAAACAATACCTATTTATTGTGTCACCATACGTGGCTCTAATAAGCTGCTGAAGCAGATTTTTTATATTTCTTCTTAACCACTGATTTCTCTCCTTTAAATCAAAGACTTCATCCATAAGCAAGAGCATTACTCTCAACGGAATATTGTCATCCACCTGACCACCAAGTAAAAGAAGAAAACAGTAAACTTTTATTTCAATTCAAGAAAGCTACAGTTTTAGACACTACTTGATGTGTCTTCAGTAAAAGCACAACAATGACAAACATTTTACTCTGTATTTTACTGTAATACGAAATCTTCCCTAAATCTTCTATAACACCATTAGTAGCAAAAGACTGAAAATTAAATTCAGATACACCAAATTTTTAAAAAATACAAGAAGCAGCAGCTGTTTCAAAAGTCAACAATTATTACAGAAGATGAATAAAATTAATACATGTACATATGTCCTAAAGAGAGACCTCATCCCTGACCTCTTCCTTGGTTGCTCTGCTTCCAACTGCCTTACAGAAAAACTCAGGAAGGAGCTTTTCTTGGGCACCATACTCTTACGGACACTAAAAACAGTGTCTTTACATTTCTACATTTCACTGCAATGGATTGCTTTTTATTTAGTCATCATTGTAACTTTCATAACTAGCCAATGTTTTTATGCTTGAAGATTAAGAAAAAGATCATAATTTTACTTTTTTAGTAGCTGATGTATCACAGATTGGCCTACGAAAAATATGTTGGAGGGAGAAAAAGTAAAAAAAAATGAAACCACCAGCCACAAAACACAGAAACAGTAGTACACACACTCTTCACAGTTATTCCAATGTTGTGCAAACCATTTCAGTGCTAGCAAAAATGTAAATTTTAAAAGACAGTAGGCAAATCGCTTTTTAAAAAGCTCAGAATTTGTTTGAAGTGCCTGATATAGCATTAGAAAACAATAAAAGTGTAGCTCAATGCAGAATAACTAACTTATTTGTTTCGTTTTAGAGGTGTCAACTTTGAAAGGACAGATGTCAGACTCACGTTGTCATCAATTGGTGCTGCAACACGGCAATGGTCAGGATCTGAATAGGTTTTCTGCATCAGAGGTGGCACCTGTAACAAAAAAGGCTATGTTAATTGCAGAAAAAATACTTTAGTATGAATAAAGCAGAAAAAAATTCATAAGCAGTTTTGTTATGAAAATATAAAACAACATTTGGTCAAAAGTAACTGCAAACTAATGCAGATAAATACACAGAAGACCTTTCACCTTCCAAAACCAAAAATCAAGTCTGTATAAATTTTCATATAGCTACAAAAATTATCAATACCTTTAAGACAACCAACATCTAATTTATTGAGTGCCTAGCTTCAACTGAAAAACACCTAAAACCTCTTATGAGACTGATATTTCTTTTAGTATTTCTTTCTGATCTTAACTCTTGCAAAGTCAAGGGCTTCCCAGCTAGTACAACTGCAAATATGTTTAGTCACACACCAGGGAAGTTACTAGGGATGCGAAAGCCCAGAGACTGTCATTTTACCCTGCAAGTACTTAAACTCACATATCTCCCCCAGGTCCCAATTTATTATTACCTTTCATGATTTAAGGGTTAATTCACCCATCTCAGATGCTGTTCTACATTTGCCATATGTAACTGCTTGGGTAGCACAAAATGGAACAATCCCTGACCACAGACCTTACAGCTACACACAGAAAGAGGAAGACCAGAGAAATGAAAGGAAGATGAACATGTTCTGAATGTAACTATTTTCATAGGACTTCCAGATTGCCTGTCATGCTACCATTCCCTAGCTCAAAAGTATTATATTTTATGAATGTAAGAGATGAGGGAAATGGCAGGAAAGTCAGAAAAAAAATCATTTAAACCAGAATTCAGCAAGGAACAAGCAGAGAAGAAGCTATCTCCTTACTCTGAGTTTCAAAATGTGATGTTTTGTGGTTTTTTTTTCTAACGAAAACAGTAGATGCAGGAAATTAGTTGATTGAGAATGGATGGTTAAAAAATAAGTAAAACCATGAATCTCATGTTCCTCTCAAGTTACTTCACTGAATTAAGTGAAGGAGAACTGTAACAGTCTTTAGATGCCATCTTAAAACGCATTACTTAATAGCAAAGACCTCCTTTTTTGTAGTAAAATGCCTGCTTGAACCTTATTAAAAAGGTGAAGGTACAAAACAGATTGGTCTTCTGTTTAATGACTTGAGTCTTCTATATTACAGTAGTTTAAGTGAGTCAATAGTGACTCTTCTGTTACTTTACTAGTATGTATTAACCTTGTATTTCTTACCTTGAAAAATGATTGCTTTATGTCTTGTCCCAATCTCTCTGACATTTTACCCATGTTGTCTGACATTTTAGTCATTCCCTCTGCCAGGCTGTCAGGGATAGACTTGACTGCATTTGATACGTTTCTCATAGAGTTACGCAGTGGATTTACAAATGTATCCATCTGAAGGGGAAGATGTTTAACCAGAATTGCATAATCTATGAGGACACCAGCATATTAATACACTATGAGAAGTATGGTGCTGTTCCAGAGAAAAATATAAAAGAACAACTCAAACTATTTAACTTCATTACAGAATGCAGAATACAGTTTTAATTTTACATCCATTTATAGTACTCATTTGTTACAACCCTACTGCAGCTATTTACATATTTCGGCAGATGTTTTCCTGAGTCATTTTCATTTCCCATCCCTTGGCTTTTCTTAGTTTAAATTTATTTTCTTCTCCATTCAATACTATTTCTCCCTTCCAAGCTTTCTACTTCCAGATGTTTCAATTCTGCTTTCAACTTCTCATTCTTGCAACATGCCTCTACTAAGCAGCACTGGAATAGTATGCATAATTAAAAACAAAGTAGTCCCACAGAAACTGTTTAAACTGTTTTTTCCTTCAATATATATTCTAAATTCAGCCCAAACAGTGGCACAAATACCAGTGTGATGCCCTTTAAAAAGTTACGCTTATAAACAATCTTGTAAGCTGGAAAATGCATCTTAATCATTATATAAACATTGATAAATATTTAACTATTTCACCGTGCATTATTTAAGGAATATAGCCAGGACGGTAACTTGGGGTGACAATAGAGTTGCAGATGTTTTTTATATTTAAATCACTAAAACTTCAGAAATGGCTACATTTGTAAAGCAGATGCTCACACAAACTGGTCAACTGAACAAAGAAGCACTTGTCTGAAGACAGTTCTGGTGGCTTAACAAAAAGGATGCAGAGCCCAGAGATCTGAATTTGACCAATAACTCTGGATGGTTATACCTAGAGTACGTAACAGGTGCTTTTGAAGGGAAATGCATATCGTGTTTTGAGCTGAAGAGTGGAAAGCATGGTAAAAGCAGCAAATACAGAGTATAGAACTACAAAAAGAAATTAGAAGGAATAAGAAAAAAAATCACAGATGTCTGACAAAGCAACTTGCAACAAACACACTTTTAGAGTATTCAGTGCAATTCACTGTGTCCAATTTCAAAATTTTATTTCCTTATCATACAAACAGATTTACCTATTATAAAAAAAGTAATTTTTTGGTTCTGTATGTCCTCAGATACTTTGCCACTGAAAGTTTTAAAGCAACTCACTTGCAAGCTGTTCTCAAAGTGCTATATAGCTTTTTCATATCAGTTTGACATGCCTGTTTAATGCAACCTTGCATGAAGGAATGCACTGAAGTTCCCTTGACTGTACAAAACATTCTTACCTTCCGTGCAAAATCTCCCTTCCCTTTGCTGTAGGCTTTATTCTCCAGAAAGTCATACACATAATGGGCTAAAGCTGGAGAAGATTTCATCATTTCAGGATTTAACAAGAGCTGAGTAAAATAATTTTTAGAAGTTATTTTAATACATATTGAACAAGACACAATCAAAGACATCACATCTAGCAATGTGTTTTTTCATTCATAAATTTTATTCCAATATTACACTAGTCTCAAGATGGAAACAATGGGTTTCTTAGTAATTACCATAATTTTAACCACTATAGTAATTGTAGCATCTCACAGAAAAATATACACTTTTATCATCAAATAGTCATTTCACAGTATTTTACTCATCTTCATTATTTACTGTTAACATATTCATTGACTTGGTCAACATATTTTAGTTGTAAATGACCAGAAAGTCCCTATGAAGGAAGACACTGAGTTTCTTTATTTGGGCTGATACAGGCCTTATGTGCCACAGAGGAACTGTGTGGTTTGCTACACTGCCTGAGTGGGTGCCACGGAAATCCTTACACAGCAGCACAAGAGAAAGTGACCACAAACATGGCAGCAGCAGAAGGTCAGTGGCATAATGCTCAAAACCAACATACCTGGAACCTCATCAGCTCGGAAAAGCTGGGACAGAACTGCTTGAGAATAAACCAAAACACCAAAGAAAACACAAGCCTACGAGGTAGTATCATGTTCTCATGGTATAGTATTTAGTTTTGCATACCAGCTACAATACAGCTTTTTTCTTCTAAACAAAAGAAAAAAATCACAATGGCATACTACCTCTGAAAAAATAACTCCAAGCACAGAGCTAAAATAAAACAGTCAAAGCTTACCTGCAAATAAGCATTTAAATCTTTTTTCCTCTTTTCCAAAAACTCTCTGTCCATATTGTTAAATGTTTTTTTGCCAGGAAGTTTTAGGATATTTGCAAGGTTTTCAAACTAGAAAAAAAGGGAAGATTTTTTATTCTGTTTTCAAGAGTTTCAAGTCTTCATAAAAGAACATTCTATTCACCTATTTTTATATATGATCTAACACCTGACAAAAAGAATTCTGCATCATGCCTGCAACTCAGAATCCTTGGAAAAGCCAAACTGAAACGTATGCTGTCAAGAAAAAATGCATGAAAATTCCCAGGAGACTATCAAGGGTAAAATTTAATTTCTTGTGAAACTCTCTTTTGAAATACAAACGAACAGAGTGTGCAAAAGGCTTAGGCTCAAAATTTATCATTATTATTTGGAATGAAGTTAGTAGGTTTATGAGACTACATAAAGAGTAAGGATTTTCAAGAGAAGTTGTATATCTTCCTAAAATCTCTTTCTTTTCCTGTCCTGATTAAGCCTAGTAAGGAAATAAGCTTTTTTCCCTGGAGAGATGGCAGCACCCAGTTTACACACAGGTTATCACTACATGCTCTACACGCCATGATCTGTGCCCTTTCCACAGAAAATGACAGTGATTGGCACTGGTTGAAGCAGGGAAGCTGAAGGGGAAGAAGAGGCCCTAACACTTAAGGCTGAATATATTTGGTAAAATGAACAAAAAATTTAAAAAGTGAAAAGAACAAAACTTGAAGGATCAGGACTATCCCCATACAGAATCCAGACTTCCTGTAAATAATATCCTTAAGGTGGTAAAGAGAGAAACATACAGTATTCTAGGGGTTAAAAAACAACCTGGAAAAAGGTTGCATCCTTTTCCTCTAGAAAAGACCACAACATTACAGATTTAGATATGGATTCCATTCAGTCCCTGCAAGACCTCTTCTTGCATCAGTAAACTTTGGAAGGCCACAAAGCTCATAAAGAATTATGGTCTGTAGGAAGCACCAAAGAATAGCTCTTTACAACATTACGAATCCCATTCCCTTGCAAGCAGGTCATATGGGAAAGTAAATGAACAGAAGATGGTCTAGTTTTCATTTGGACTCTTGTATCTAAGCAGAAGGATTGTAAGCAACTACCAGGCTCTATTTTAAATATAGGTATCTACTTCAAATGGTATTTATTACATGACTGATTAAAGGAACTGGTGTGAATCTATTCAGTGCTCTAAGGAAAAGAAACTCAGATACTTTGAACTGCTGACTTCAATACCATTTTGGATCAACTATCTATTTTCTCTGAAAAACAGTCCCTGCCCTTCTTAATAATTTTATGTCAATGATTCTAATTTATACCCTTAATATGTCAATAAAAATGTCTCTGACAAGCACACAAGACAGTAAGAGTGTCTATTTTATTGTCAAGACAAAACAAAACTGTTGGGAGCATTTTAGATGCCTCAGTGAATCACAGAAATCTGTTTACTTTTTGCAGTCTTAGTACTCTAGGGTAACATTTCTGTCTCTGTAGATTCAATCAGACTTAGCAACCAGAACTGTTGAGTTTTTCTATTTTGAACATATTTGCTTTTGCCATTTATTTCTATGCATTTAATGTTATCTTAGCTTTAAATATCAGCAAAATGTTAATTCACTCTAAGATCTAGGATTCCTCAAAACACTGAATTAATTAAAAAAATCAATTTGAAGGAGTAAAAAAATTGGTATTTCAAATTTATTGACAGCCCACTAAGATCATCATAAATTCCAAGGAAAGTCAGACTTCATTGATAATTAATCCAAATATTCAACATGTTAGCTTTTTTAATAAAGCCTTTTCAATTTTTATTACTGCTGTAATTTTAAAATGCTAACTAACCTGCACAGAATTTGTTCTCTATGGCCCTCAATTAATAACAGAGTTAAGGGTTATAAACTAACACTTCTGACTAATTCAAAGGTTATGCAGTCAAATCTGACTTCTTCAAAGCATTTTAGTTTAAAAGCACGTAAGTCTGATTTTAAAAGCACTGTGTTTTCATCGTTTTTTCATGTCAGTAGGTTCTACTTTGTACCGGCTGGTGAATTACAACTCTCTATTTCTTCCTTCTTTCATGTTAGGAGGGTTACGAATCTGAGAATACAAGTACAGCAGTACAAGGCAGGTTGCTAGTAGTATATTGAAGTGCTAGCAGTTCTCTCCCTTTTGGGACCCCACCAGTTCTTAACATTCACTTAAAACCTAAATACCTATTTCCCAACCTCACCTTTTATTTTTTAATCTCTGTGACAAATATAACTAAGTCTCTCTGAGACTAACAGCACTTCCATACAAAGATTTAAAATAAAATTAAGCAGTATGGGAAGAGGGGGGAGATTGTCTAAGTTCCATTTATATAGTCATTGGTTAATAAACTAGAGAAACTATAAAGTTCTTCATGGGCTTGGTTACCTGCTCAGTGATCCTCATGTGAAAGTCATGGAAGTCACTGTAGCGCCGATATGTCTTCCACATCTCCTCACTGTTTGCGTTTCGCCGGTGGACGGTGATGGCGTACAGGGCATATGTCTTGCCATGGTCATTGCACACTCCTGCCACAGCATATGGGTCAGAGTCAGCATAGACTAGTAGTTTTAAAAACAAAAATAAAAAAGGAACAAACAGAAAGAAGGAAGACGAAAGGACACAAATGTGAAGTGAAGAAATGTCTGGAATGACAGACTTGAAGACAAAAATGGACATGCAAGCAGAAGACTAACTATGCCTTTAACTTAAATACTGTACAATACTCTCCAAAACTTACTACGTAAACTTAAATAGAGATTAAGCAGCTTTAAAGTTAGGTTTCAATGACATGCAAAACATAAACAAACAGAAGAATTTTCAACTTTTAAATAGTAAATTGATCTTTCAAATAAATATTTTAACCTAAAGAACTCAAGATGAGGGTGAAAGACAACTGTGAAACCAGAAGAAATTCCAGTCTGCAAAGTAGTCTAATCACACTGCAACAGTTTGCACATCAAAAAGATCTATAAATACAAGACAATGATTGCAAGCTGCAAGCATTCATTATTATCGGCATCAGTAGCTCGTTATTAACTCAGCAGTAAGTTATTAAATCTAAGATAAAAATCACTCCATGCTATTTTAGCCAGCTATATATACAGACATGTGTGTACATATATATAAAGCATTCTCTGCGTGTGCACACACATATTGTTTGGAAAAGTCAATTCATAAATGAAAAGAACACATACAGCTCTCTGAAATAGAAACATCTTTTTGATCTCTGTTAAATAGTTAAGTCTTCTTGGACATTCCTCCCTCACAGAATTTTCCCAGTACAGTTTCAAAACCTTTCATTTTATTTAGAGAATTACCTAGAACCAATATTGTTTATACTGCACACCATTTAAACTGGCAGCATGTTGTATTTCTAAGTCTCGAGGCAACACTCAGTACCTACAGTTTTCCACTGGCTAGATGAAAATATTTTTAATCAAGATCTCTGAATTTTTCTATGCACCCACATTACATAAAATACAATTCTCGTGAGAAATCAACTCTACCCTCTGTAGTATTTTCAGTCTTGATTTCTCTTAAGTATAATGCTTTTGTCTAAGCAGCCAGGGAGCACCTGTAGGATAGTGGCAGCTGCTGCCAATGCAAGAATTACACACTTGAAAGGTGAAGAACGGACACAGAGCATCCTGTCTTTGTTATCCACCCTCTAAAAGAAGACTGTTGAGTGCTGAACCAGTAGGGGGACAAGCAGGCAGTCAGGATGGTGCCAAAAGACTGCCCAGAGACCGGAGCCAGGAACTCCCAGCCCCACAGATGCTGCACAAGCCCTGTCCTCTACACTCACATTGACCACTTGGCCCTGCAGCCACCAGACCACATCCCAGGGGCACTGCTAAGTGGCATCTTCAGAACCACTTCAGGCAAAAAAAGAAAGAAGTTGTCCTGCTGCCCCTTATGTCATAGCCTCTTAATTAGTATTTTTTTTTTGCAAGCCAAGACAGCCTGAACCCTAAAACACACAGAGGTAATCCTGTCTGTATATAACCCTCATGCACAGTAAAGGATAGTAACTGAGTGAAAAAAAAAACAAACAAACCTGCTCACAGAGGCAGTTCAATGCTATCTTGCAATACAAACCTGCACAGATCTGCTACAACTGGAGCATCATGTATTCAGAGTCAGAGTGGTAAGTTATCAATACATGCTGCCCTCAAGATTATAAATTTTACAATTTATGTGGCTTTAAGTTTACCTTTTTTCCTTAGGTCAGAATGATGAAACTTCTAAGTTTAATTCAGGAAAAGTATTATATGCCATTTTAATAAAAAAGCAGAATTTGATTCTGAACTTTCAAGTGGTTTCCCCTTTCCCTGAAAACAGACTACCATGACCTTGGATTGCACACTGCCCTCACACTGAGTTGGAACAGGTTTAATTAAAACATAAAACAGCTGAACAGCATGTGTTCATATATAAATGCATAGATTTAAAAGCATATTGCATAGTAAAATCTACCAAAAAAGTATCTGAAGACAACTTCACAATTTAATTACCCAATGCAATCACATTTAACTAGAGCATTTGCAAATAATAGCAGAGACTTTATTATTTACTCTCATGTAATAAAGGAAGGTAAATTCTTTCTAGGCAAAGTTTTTTAAAAGATAACCAAAATGCTATCACAATAAGGACAGAAGTTACTTCCTTAAACTAAGCTAACTCAGTAAGGAAACACAAAGGATAAGAGAAAAGTATTATACTAAGAGAATGAAACACTCAAGAATTATAATTCTGTGACTAGGAAGAGAGATGGCTTGCAAAATTTCTTTAGATAATTGGTAAAATAAATCCTACTCAATAGTAAGTTTAATGAATGATTCTCCAGAGATACAAGTAGAAGTAATAATAATAATAATACCATAAGCAATAAAAATGAAATCACTTTTTAAGTGCAGATATATAGTCTGTGACCTACAGAACTAATACTGTAAAGATTTCCAAAAGGATTTAATGGAAAATATGTATTCAAATGTTTTATGAGGCCAAAAACCAAGAAAATCAGGATTTCAAGGGCTTGTAATATTACAAAACTCAAAATATATGGTGGAAAAAAGTAAGCAGACATCATAACAGATTCACTTACCAGTATCTGAGATGTATGCATGGAGCTGAACTGCCTCATCAGAAGGGCCATTTGAAAGGTCATCTAAGGACTGACGGGTGGAGAGATAACATAGGAGGAAAAAACAGGAAAAAGAGTAAAATCAGAAATACATTGTATTTGAGATGTGTTTTGATTAATCCATTTAATTTTCAAACTTTCAGTTCACTATACTAAAAGCTTAGTGCATTGTAACAATGCAGCTGTTTGTACTAGCTGGTTACCAGAGCTGTTCTTTTGCACAGTATAGGGCCTTTCATTTCCTCCATCATTTACACACATAGTTTTGTGACCACTCATATTTGATCAAACTTATTTGCCACTTCAGTCTGATATCTCAACTCTAATGGAAATACAGCTAAAACTGGTCTTTTGCTGAGCATTAGGAAAAAAAACCCCAAACAAACCCAGAAAATCTCCCAAACAATGGGAGATACAGATGTTGTGTAACAGGTCTCTTGGCTTTTACCTTCATAGCATTCTGTTTTCTTTCAAATGTCTTTACACACTACATAAATGTTACACAGCAGTAGAAACTGGATGTTTTTATGTAAAAAAAACAAGCCAACATTTTTCTCAGGAGTATTTTCTGTCATAAAAAATGAACAGGTACATTGTGGGTCTGATTTTCTGAGTTTGTGAAATTTTCAGCCCAATTAGTGGTTGACTCTTCTGTGAAAGAAAAGACTCCTCTCAAAGACAGTGAAAAGTAAATAAGTCTTCTACCTTTCATAAACACTTTTAGGTTTCTCATAATAATTCTCTCACAGATGTTGTTTCTATTATTTAGCCAATGAAGAGAAGTGTTGTCTTTTCTAACCAATTATACGGTTCTTTAGTGCAGCATGTTATAAAAAGGGCTGTGTGAAAAAATAAAATAGCTTCTGATTCATTTTTCTACTTGGAGTCAAGCTCTTCCTTTCATGCCCAACTGTCCTCAGCTGGTTAATGCTCTGTCTCCACATTTAATAATTACTGGGATCAAAAGAAGCCTTATGGGTCTTTTAAAGAACCCTTGTTTTTAGTTAATATTAATACATCTGATTACTAAGGTAATGTGGATGGGCCACTATGCATTCTAATCTTTAATTACCAGGTTTAAAAAAAAAAAAAAAAAAAAAAAAAGAGTTGGAGCTATCCAAATAGAATTCACAGACACTGGGATCCCAGTTACTTTGTATATTTCACCCCAGAATTCTAAAATTCTCCAAATAAACACCTTCAGAATGAACATGGTTATTCGCTATCTCTTATAATTCAGCCAAGCCAGTTTAATAGGGACTTACCACAAAAAGCTACCTACAATGGGACTTACTGGTTAGCAGTGCCGTGTCCACATCAAACTAAAACCTCTACCTACATAAATTCAATTTCTACATCTCCTGTTTCCTTAAACATGAAACAATATTAAAGATTACAATCAAAATATAGGTTGGACTTAAACATGACTTATTTAAAGAGTCTGTTCTTGCCCCTTCTTTACCTGAATCTTTATCAACTCCATAATATTCCATTCTTTCCTCCTCTAGCCCTTTAGAAGGAATGGCTCTTTTCTGTCTCAACCACCTCAATCAGTCTCTCCCTAAATGTCTACTACTGAAAGCGAGGGAAATAACATTTCTGTTATAAAGTCTAGATACCAAATAAATGGCAGCTTAAAAGTGTCTGAATAATATGTTTTGTGGTACAGAGTCTCCTGACTATCTTTGATATACTTGTAGACTTGTAGCATTAAGGTCCCAGACTGAGACAAGGTAGAAGAAAGAAAAGCCCTTTTGGGGGAATCAGTTTTGCCACTACATGCTATAGTGCTAGAAGTTTATGTCTGTCAAAGGATAGAACAGATGAATTTATGCAAAAATATTTTGACAGCAGACATCATCTTTACCTCAAGAATCTAGAAGTTACTGGATGCTGGAAAGTTATTCTGGTAAAGTATCACCATAAGTGGGTGTTCCTTTAATTTTATGGTTGCTTTCAGTCATTGTTGGACACAGGACTCTGACTTAATCCATTCTTGAGCAAGTCAATTTAGGAGCAGAGTATCACCTGAGACTGGCTAACAGAAGACATTTGTTGAAGCTTGAATAAAGTGCTTGATGTTCTGGAAGTTCTAGCATCTGATTATCACTAAGATGGAAGGGATGTGATATTATAAGAGAAGACAAGTAACTGTCAACTGCTCAAACGTTTTGTTTGCTACAAAATATTGACATTAAGGTAGTTATATTTTTTTAAAGGTATAATTATTTATTGTTTTCCTGCTTCCCTTCACTGTCACTCAAGTTCATATTTCTTTGTGATTACTGAGTAGGGTTCAAGCTGACATATGCTAATGACTGCTAAAAGTTCAACCCAGCCACTTCTGCTGCCCTTTAAGGTCTTGGAACACCTGTGTAACTCCTATTTACTCAATGCAAACCTCCCATTATGAATCTTTTAGAGGAAATCTGCAAGAGTCTATAAATATTTACAATGATTTTATACCCTCCAAATGTGATCCACTGATTTAATATAGTACATTAATGTATCAGATCAAAAGGCAGAAATTCAGATATTTTTGTAAAACAACTTTTCCTCAAAATAGCTTTGAGCCTTTCTTCCAAATACTTCCAGTGAAAATATGAACTGCAGAAAATTTATTTTATAATAGAAACTTTAGGAAACACTCAACTGCTGTGGCAAGGCACTATACAGCAACTATTAATACAAGTAAATTAAAAGGTTGAAACCTGAACAGATAACACAACAGACAGACATTTAATATGAGCTAATATCTCTGCCATTAGATATATTCACAGGAACACAGGTTAATTAAAAACCTAAAAATATCACATCACAACCCAATCTTATTTAAGACATTGTCATTAGTTGCAAGTACAGAAATTCCCTGACCTTTGAAGTAACCTTTCCAAAGTCTATTTTTTTTATGTAACAGACTAACACAAGGGAGCCAAACTCTGTGTACAGAAATTTACTCTGGATGTGGAATTCAGCCAGAAAAAACTAATCTACTAGTATTCAAGCACCTGTAAAAGCACCGAACACCCTGAACAATATGGGAGACAGAAAAGTAAAAGTAGTTCTGCATAAAGAGAAATTTACTTAAGTATTTCTCCTAGAATGTTCCTAACTCTTTATAATAAATGTAGTATTCTATAAACACCCTTGTCACAACAAAACCAAAAATCAAGTCTTTGAAGAGTCCCATGCAGATACCTATTTGCAACAGTGCTTAGTAAAGACTTTAGGACTTTGTAACGAAGCTTGGAAAGTCACTTGGAACAAAGCAGTAGATAACCACTAGCCAGATAAACCACCACAATGACAAACCCTCATCCATAAAACATAATTCTGGTATGTCACAACATTTTTAGAAAGAATACCTAAATCACATTCGAAAGACCTTTTAAAGAGATTAGTCAGTTAAAAGGCTCTTGTGAAAAAATATGGCTAAATTATTAACTTCTTCTGCATCTACCAGGAGTTTGCATAAATTGTAGTAGCTAAACACCTCCCTTTTTCTTTACATTTCAAAATGTCAACAACCCAAAAATAATAGGAAAGGAAATCACAGTTTAAATTAAAAAACATCCAAAACCCAGAAAAAACCAAACCCCATAACCAACCGAGCCCTACAATGACACATATTTACATTAATGTTACGTGTATTCCTTTAGAAAACACCTCTTCCTTTGCATGCAAGCATGACCAGCACCTTCCAAGAACAAACTAGAGGGGCCCAGGAATCACAAAATGCAGGAAATTGCATGCAGATTGTAAATCTCTATGTAAAGCTTCATGAAACTAAAAGGTTTGAAAACATGCTCTCATATGCCCAACTGAATCTTGTGTACCTTGTGGCTCAGCTACATGCTGTCTATAGAAACATGGGGAAGATATAGATCAAATTTGCTATGATTTTTCCTTTTTAAATAACAGTATAGATCAAATATATAGATCAAAGATATAGATCAAATTTGCTATGATTTTTCCTTTTTAAATAACAGTATTTGCATTCTTAAATTGGTGCATTAACACAAATAAAAACACGGTAATTCTAAACTGTGTTTCATATTTAGATTCATACAGGAAGGACACCTACCACTGTCTACTGCTTTGAAAACCATTGGCCAACAAATGGCAAAGCAAAAGTTTAGAGAGTTTTTGAGTGTGATTTTCATAGGACAGCAAGATGGTAACACAATACACTCAAATACACTCATTTAACAAAGAAAAGGTTTTGACAAACTGACACAGGTCAAGAATCACTTAAAAATTTAAAAGTGAACAGATTAAAAAAAGAAAGACTCATGGCTGGAATAAATTCCAGGTACCTTAATGCCTCCAAATCAAGTTCTAATGAAAAAAAAAATTATCAACCAACAAAAATGTAATTAGGTGCCTCATTTTAAAGTCTATTTGAATTTAGTCCTTTGAGATTTCTGTTTTAAAGGATTTGTTTTCACCTATTATTATGTAACTCCAAATTCATATCTATTTAAAAAAACAAATAGTCATAAGAAAGTATGCTTTCCATAAATTGTTTCTGTGAGAAACAATGTAAAATTTCATTAAACATGGGAAAACACAAAAAAGGAGAAGTTTTATCTTACAGAGTAATTAATAACTAGTGTGTTTCAATTTGTTTCAAAAACTTTGAGAAATTCAAATGCAGTGAAGTAAAACCTGAAACATACATTAAGTTAAACTATTTTATCACACCTTCTCTACTGTTGAGGACAAAAGAAAAAAAAAATCCAAGCACTTACCAGATTTATGCTGCCAGTAGGAGACCCATTAAAAGATTCTGGGAGCAGTGAAGGAAAGGAAAAACCAGCTTAGAAGATTTTCCCCCATTGCAGGGCCACACATAAATAAAAAAGCATCCAGTAAATAATATGGAAAATGAAGGAGAACTGTGGCACTGGGCAAAATGCTACATGCAACATGCAAGTTTTTCAAACTTCAGTAAAGACACTTAAAGAAATGTAAGTTGATAAAGATTCTAAGTAAATATTTCAGATAATTTTTTTAAAGTGCATATCCCCACACAGTACTGCTTTGTTAAGGAGCTAGTTTAACAGCAAAAAACTTCCACTGGATTTGTACTTCAGTTAACTAGAAAAAATGATTTTATTTGCTTTAAAAAGCCACATCTCCTATGTACTTTCAATTTCTATTTTCAGAGAGGAGCATAGTTATGCATTAAAAGAACCCAACAAATTAAAGAGTTTAAAATATATTCAAGAAAAAAGTAGTATGGAAGAATTGCATACTTATTTTAGTGACAAACTAGTTACCAAGACCTGACAAGAATTTATATAAGATTAATACACTTACTACAGTGAAAACTCTATGTGAGTCCCAAAATAATTCACACAAAAGCATGAGGAGAAGAATTAATTTAAATATCAGAGACACCACAGGCGTATTTAATTTCCTAAAAACACTGTGGATAATTTTTTATTTTCATTTTAAAGCAGAGAAAAGAATAGTCCCATGAAATACCCCTTAGAGATACAGAACTCACCTCCTTCACCATCATCTGATCCTCTGAAACTGGGATCCTTCAGCATATCCAGCTCAGCTAACATTCGCACATACAAAACATTCTGCTTGAATGAAGGGTAGAACCTCTCATCTCGCAGCATCAACTCATACACCTTATTGAAACAAAAATGCCAACTTCAGAAATACTTACTGCATTTTTTAATTAATCAGACTAGTTTTCATAAATTCTACTTGAACAAGAAGTACCTCTGCATACGTGTCTCTGACTTATTCTTAATGGAAAGGTTATCAGATAATATTTAACTACTCAGATGTGCACATCAAGGAAGGGAAGTAGCACAATAGCTGTAAATGCTTCTGTCCTCTGCTCTTAACCCTTCCAATTGCAGTATAAACCTATTTGGTCTTTATTCATTTCATAAAAGGTTATCTCTGCCCCTCCTTGTGGATAAACCATACATGTAGACCTGCAAACACTTAGGGCAAGAGGTGAGAAAAGGGAAAGAAGGGGAGGGAAGACACCATTTGTGACCTTTCTGACTATTTCTAGTTTAGCCAATACAATACAGCCATACCTCACAAAGATTTAACCACACCACCTCAAACAGTTTACCTTCACAGCCTATACAGTATATATACATATTCACAAAAATATCTATACATAGCAGGACTTAATTCATAATTCTTGGCTACTCATGTCAATTCTACACTATTTTAATGATTTTTTTTTTCCCATGGACCACTGTTCAAGTACTATCATCCAGTAAGAACAGAAAAAACCCCATCCATCCAGGTTTGAGGAAGTTAATTTCTTCTGTAACATATGGGAAATTTATGGTCTTCAGCAAAATTCACAAGCAAAACCCAGATTTCAAGAGGTGCTTTAATTAGTCTTAAATGGGAGTCCCAAGTACAACAGTGTGATTCTAAATTCTACAGCTCATATCACTAATTTGTAGCAGGAATGAGAACAAAGTAACAATCTAAAATAAAAACATTTCAGACTAGGTATGTAAGTCATTGCCAGAATATTAATCATTCACTTTTCCTTTCTAAATACATATGTTAGACTTGAATGATAAAGTATACATATGCAGGTAGTAAATTATGCTGTTTCTGAGTGCATCACTGTGCACACTGCAGAAACAGACCAGTCAAACTAAATTCTGGGAACAGCTATTGGTTTTAATATGGGTGAATTACGTTCACCTTTGAAAATGAGAAGTAAAACTGAACAATAACTGTATGTCTTAGTCTACTCTACCATTTTTCTTAAATTGGTGCATTAACACAAATAAAAACACGATAATTCTAAACTGTGTTTCATATTTAGATTCATACAGGAAGGACACCTATCACTGTCTACTGCTTTGAAAACCATTGGCTAACAAATGGCAAAGCAAAAGTTTAGAGAATTTTTGAGTGTGATTTTCATAGGACAGCAAGATGGTAACACAAGTTTTAGGGTTTAGATATTTGACTTCCTACTTTTTCAGCATCTGTAATTATGTTTTATACTCTATAGCATTAACAGTTCTTATGAAATAAAGGAGGAATAGAGTATACCTTTCTCTGAATGTCATCGAAGATTTCAGGTGTTGGATCCTCATGGTTCAGTGTTTCTGCAAGTTTTGCTACTAAGTTGTCATCAATATTAACTCTTGGAGATGCCTGTCATAGAGATCTAAATCAACTTTTGAAGCATAAAAATAATAAAGTTCTACTTTAACAAATAAAATCCAATACAATGCTGCAACTCTCTAAGTAAACTAAATTTCTTCTTCACAAATATCTCTGTAACTGTCTAGAACACACAACAGGAGTCAGATCACTTCCACCCCCAAAATTAAATTCAGAGTTTGTATTAAAACTCGGAAGTTTTACTATTAAACACAAGAAATCAAGAACAAGCCAATAAAAAAGTAATAGGATGAAGTCCTGAAACATCTGAGGAAAGGCTAACAGTTTGTCAACTGCCCATTTTTGAGTGAGAGGTGATTTTTACGTACACACAAATTCAGAACAAAGATGCTTTGTCAATACAAGTTATGCTTTGTCAATACAAGTTGATGAGCTGTTTCTTCCACAGAGGAATCTTTACTGCCTATTGAAAGATACCCAGTGGTATCTTTCTTTACCCATCTGATAATCCAATCTTAATCCAAGTTTGGATAAATACTCAGTTCCATTTTTCTGGTAACACTTCTTAAGAGGGCAGGCAAGGGTGGAGGGCAGAATAAAAGGAAGGGATAGGACAGCATATGCAGAGAGACACTTTTTTATCCTGTCTTTTCATTGTCTCTAGTTTGAGTATTCTGGAAAGTCAGCTTCTGAGGAACACAGTGCATCTGACAGGGCAGTCAGTGGCAATATGAGCCTGCTTGACATGTGAGAGAGAAGATACACAAGCGATAGCTTAAATGTCAACATGTAAGCAACTTGTGCTGCTTAACAACAAGTTCATATTAATTTAGCCATAACTATCAAAGAAGCATCAGCACAAAGTATAAACACCAAACTGCAGAATTATGTTACCCCTACCTTTTCTGATAAATATTGCTCATAAACTCCAAATGCAGCTGCTCTTAATAGACCCTTGGTCTGATTAGTCTGATGTTTTCCATCCTTCTGCCGGCTTTGAAGTACCTCCAGCTGTTGCTGTGCTGTAACCCTGTATCCTTCCACTGTCATCCAGAAAAACAAATGTGCTTGGCCACCAGTTTGCTGCATGTAATCTACAGAAAACAGACACCACATGACCTCAGTTACTGTTGTGCATCTTGGAATAGGAATTCTCTATGATGTTGACTACATATGGAACACCAGGATCTGGTTATACATCTGGAATACTTGCCATATAGAATCAATTAAAAAAAATACATACATACTGGTGATATTTATAGGTATATATATACATTATGGTGATAATCAGTAAAAAAACAACTGAGAGCAAAGTCTAGGAACCAAGCACTGAATCCTCAAATGCATATGTAAAAAGTGAATTCATCATTATTGTGTGACTGTAATAGGCTTGTACAGCATGATACAAATGGAGACAAAGTCCAAACTGAATTTCTAAAAAATGGGTTCTAGAATCACAGGATCATTTTGATTGGAAAATATGCTCAAGACTACCAATCTAACTATCAATATAACACTTCCAAGTCCACCAATAAACCATGTTCCTAAGCACCACATCTACATGTCTTTGAAGTACATCCAGGGTGGTGACTCAACCACTTCCTCTTCCTCGGGCAGCCTGTCAAGCCAATGCTTCACCCTTTTGGTGAAGAAATATTTCCTAATGCCCAATCTAGACCTTATCTGGCACATCTTGAGGCAATTTCCTCTCACCCTGCTGCTAGCTGCCTAGGAGAAGAGAACAGTTCTCACCTCACTGTAGCTTTTGAGGCAGTTGTAGAGAGTGAGAAGGTCCCCCCAAGCATCCTTTTCCCCAGCCTAAGCAACCCCAGTTCCCTGGGCCACTCCACATAAGACTTGTGCTCCAGACCCTTCCCCAGCTTCATTGCCCTTCTCTAGACATGCTCCAGCACCTCAATGTCTTTCTTGTAGTGAAGGTCCCAAAAATTCAAAGAGTATTTAAGGTGTGGCCTCAAATCAAAACTAATGCTGAGTACAGGGGAACAATCATTGCCTAATCCTGCTGGCCAGACTATTGCTGATCCAAGCCAGGATACCATTGGCCTTCTTGGTCACCTGGGCTAGCTCCTGCCTCATGTTCAGCTGCTGTCAATCAGCACCCCCAGGTGCTTTTCTGCCAGGCAGTTTTGCAGCCACTCTGCCCCCAGCCTGCAGCACTGCCTGGGATTAATACAAGTGCAGGACCTGGCACTTGGCTTTACTGAATCTCCTACAAAAGATCTCGGACCACAAATCCAGCCTTCTTCCCTCTAGAGAGCCTCCCTGCCCTCCAGCAGGTGAACACTCCTCCTCAACTTAAGTGTCATCTGCAAACTGACTGAGGGTGTTCATTTTATGCCCAAGACAGCCTCCAGCTGTCACATCATCCTGTTTGCAAACAACAGGTTCAGACAGGGGCCTTTCTAGGTTGGCTGCCTCACCAACTGTGTCAGGAAGTATCTCCCAGGCACTCCAGGAACTTCCTGGACTGTTTCCATCTACTGCATGAAAAGGACCATAACCACCAACAAAACTGATGGATATTCTCAGTACTGACACTTAGCAATTCCAAATATACATTCCTGTGAGCTAGCATATTCTTTATAAATAAAATAGATCAGAAAAATTGACACTTACCCATAAAAAACTGTAGTGCAACATTGTCTACCAGAATATGGTCCAGAGGGACTGTGCAAAGTTTTCCAAAGTTTGCTGCCAGTTTCACAGTATCTATTTCCTGTAAGACACAGTTCAGTGTGTTCATAGGCTTTTTTTAAATTAACTTTTAAAACTTCTATTTACCACAAAGCATATAGGTTAAAAAAAGTTAATTACATATAATAAAGTAGCATCTCAATGACTAACTATTTTTACAAACACTAGTAAATGAAGGTCAAGAATAGAAGGTCATGTTTTCTTAATTATTTGCCTTCAAAATGGGCTGCAGCTCTTCTGCTACATAAGCTGGACGTTAATACTGCTGTTCATGTAATACTCTACAGGTCAAATTAACCCCAAATACCTCATCAACAGTGACAGTAGCAGAAAATTAATTAACAAGAATTACTTTCAGCATTTGATGGGCCACAGGTCACCACAACTTAAATTCATCTTTGTCACATTTTCTTCTGCCTATATGACATATCTTGCTATTAAAGCAACACCTTCAAGTCCAGCAATAGAATGTTTAATCATTTTAATAGTCAATACATGCATAATATTATGTTTTCTTGCAACCACATCTAAGCCAAATAAGGAGAATTAAGAAACTAAGTCAAACATACCAACTCCATCAACCCAATTACAAAACAAGCAAAATGAACAACTACTCAGTCATTTGCAACCTCACCCTTTTGAAACTAAAAAAAAAATTAAAACACTTACTTTTCCTGACTGCAACCTTTGAATTCTTGAATCACATACTTTAATAACATATAATAAACTGTTTATTTGATTTTTTATAGTGTTGATATCTGAAAGTAAAAACAAAGACAATTAAGCAATGCAGATGACTAAATAAAGTCTTGGTGGTTTGGGTTTTTTTCAGTTTAAATATCTTGCTAATGAAAATGAACAGGAAGAAATATTTTTCTCTTCCCTTTTTCAGATTAATGGTTAACTGACTATCATTAATACCTTAAATATTACTGAAATTCAGAACCACCCATCAGGCAGTTTTGATTTAATAGAAATACACTTAGCTAACCAAATTCTCTATACTTACAAAAAAGAATCAAACACACATCAACCAACCAACCACTTATGAAAATGAAAACTCGAGTTTTATCACTTCTTATGCAATTTTTTAAATAAAATACTTTATATTATGCTGCATCAGAGCTTTTACTTTTTAATTGTTGCAATATTCTACAGAGATCATGCTGGTAATTGCATTTCATATTTTGCAAAACAATGCAGCACTAACCATCTCCTGCTGTATCTAGAGATCGAAGATATTGCAGTTCTTCACTTGCTTTATCTTTCACTGCTTCCAACTCTCCTATATTATCACTTAATTTAATAATATTCATAAAGGCCTCATAGTTACAGTTGGAATCACGAATCTGAAACACAAAGTTTTACAGTGTAAGCAATGTAAGACAGCTAAAAGTACAAGTTTTATTTTTCTTCAAGTGAATTAGTTTGATACAGCACTGCAAAGTGGCATTTTGAAAATTCTTTGACACTTCTTTTTGGTACTGAAATTTTACACGGACTAAGACAGAAAAAGCATACATAATCAAAACCTATTTCACACCATCACTTTCTGTTTTCAAGAAGTACAACACAGACATATAGAAAGTCCATCAACCTCCTTAATGAAGATCTCCAAAATCCAATCCACTTTCTTCTGCTGCTATCTCCTTAGCTAAAGAGGCAGAAAACGGTGAGACCACTGAAAAGATTCAGCTTTACTAAGATCCCCTGCAAGTATACATGCTCCCAGAGTAATGGCATCTTAAGATACAAAATTACAAAAAGAATGAAAACATTCTACAATGTAATCATAAACTACAGAGGAGAAAAAAAAAAGTAAATTACTCCTCTCTGGAAACCTAATTCAGGTACCCTGGCAAACACTATTAAGCTATTTAAATACATACTATTTTACCAGTATTGGCATAGAGTGAATCTGTTCTAGGGACTCAAAGGAATCTGTGCAAGTGAAGGAAGCCTGCTGTGCTGCCAAGATCACTGGAAACTGTGCTGTGAATGCAGCATGGAGATCAGGGAAAGGTTGGCAGCTTTACAACACATGCACACAGGTGCTGAGGGATGAGTTCTAATGCTGTCTTTACCATCTGAAGCTACACCCACATCTCTTATAAATGCTCACTTTGATATGGAAATGTAATACTGGGTCTGTACCAAAGAAGTGCATTGACATGAGCTGCACTAAGCAGAAAGAATGAAGACTGGATACCATTGACCAAAGTTAATGGAAAAATCTCCCTAGAAATGTGCTTTTAGAAGTAATAATACAGGCAATACTTCAACTTAAAATACTTTGTAAATTTGTGAATTTCACAGTGAAGAGAAAAGCTTGAATTAACTTCGAATTTTATATTGAAGCTTTGTATTTTATTGCAACTGAATTAGTATTGGACCGTGGTATGCCTAGAAATCTGGAATTAAGCTTCTATTTTCCACAAACCGATCTTTTCATTCAAGTCTGACTTTATGTCAAAAGTTCCAAAAGGAGCAAGGACTTATTTCAGTCATCTTTATATCTGACCTTAATTTCTGCAACAAGCTCCATTTCATAAGACTTGTATTAAATTTTTTCCTTATCTTTTGCCCAACACATTTGCTTCTTCATCTTAGAATGCAATTTTGAAAATTAGTTATGCAGGACATCACTATCATAACAGAAAGCTTTATAAAAAATTCAAAATCCTATCTCTGGATGCAGCTGGGGGCAGTGCTCAGTAAATAAAGAACAAGGCCAAGTTACAAATAAAGAACACACGTAGGAGGAAAGGGGAATCGAAAATTGAAAGTTCTGGCCCAGATGAGCAATATTTTTTCTTACTAAAGCTAGGTTCCTGTAGAATGTATGCAAACTTTTACATGAAATGGAGGAGGCTGGAGTAAGGAAACATTGTACACATACACTAAAAGTCATTCCAGACGTAATAAGAACTTTGAAATGCAAGGGTGTTTTCAGCATAGAATTTGAATGTATACCATGAGACTAAAATGTATGAATAAAAAGTGAGAAGCTGAGGGAAAAATAATTAAATTCATGAACTATAAAGCATAATAAGAGTAAGTTTTAACTTGCTTTGCAAAGAATCTGCAACATTATAATTTATGTTGGCTTTACTATATAATACTACTTTAAAAAGTTTCGGGGCTTTTGTTGCAGGTGTATTAGAGAGTTACTGAAGTAAAAAAAATTGGTTTTGCCCATTCAGTTGAATTATTTAGGGTTAACACAAAGAGTCCTAAAACAATTTCCCTGAAATTCCTTAGCAGAAAATAAATGTTTCTTAATTTTCTTTCTTGAGGCCTCTCATGCTTGAAAGGCTAAACTGTAAACACAGGCAGGGGAAAACACCTCCATGGTTACTGCCATACTTCCCAAACAGCCAAGCAGAACAGTTAGAGGGGCGAACTTGACATTTTTTGATACTTTTTACCTCAATCAGGCAACTTCTGCTGAACAATCAAAATGAAGAGTGCATGTATATAGACTCTGTGTGTATGTGTGTATAAAATTTAATATAACAGCCCTAAGATGACTATCTCTGTCAGGATATCCATTGGTAACATTTATACCAGACACTTATCCATTGTGATTATAGGGAACATGAGTAAAGCCTTATATGAGAATGTTCTGGAAATACAAATAATTTTAAACATTTTAAATCTTACCATCCATATGACATACTGATTAATATAATCAGGATCACTGAGCTGGTTTATTAATGGAAGAAGAATTCCTCGGGAGAGGATTTCCTAAAAAACAAAGGATAATAGACCATTTTATAAATTTATTCATAAAGCTAGTATAACTGCAACCATTTAAACATCACTGTGTAGAGCTTAAAACACAAAAGTACAATTACAGAAAACATTTAATAGGCACTACCACATTCTCTTCCAATTAACACTACAAATGTAATTCGTAATTGCAAGAAATTACAAGAAAAATCTCCTCAAGAAAAAATAACCTTGAGAAAAACAACATCCACTTTCTCAAACTTTTGCCATGATAGAGCTAAAAGAACCTTCAAAAACATTTCAGACAAACTGTTCACTGCTATTAAATACTTATCAAGACTCTACTGCTTTTAAAATAACCTAATATTAAACGAGATCAATTTTAGAGAATAAGACCAGCAGTTTAGATCTAAAAATTTTCTTATGATATTAAACCAAAGAATTGGGATGGCTTTTAGATTCCGTACTTACCCTGACAAAGTATCGCATGATCTTGTTCTGGAAGTCTCCAGGAGGTAGCAATATATACAGTAAAACCTCACACAGATCCCTTAGGAATCCTAGAGAAGGAAAACAAAAACCCCTCAGTACAATTTCCTATTAAATTACTTCACATCTTACCTGATATCACCAAATCCCATAGATAAATCCTTAATTCTGAGTTCAAACATACAATCATATATCTCTTACGTTCCAAGAATTACAGTAACACCTTTCTGAGGGAATATAAGCAGCAGTGATGAAAAAGATCTACCTCAAACCCAAGACACCAAAAGCCAAGTTGTAAAATTAAAAAAAACCACCCAATAACCTAACTCTAATTCATTTTCCTTAATTAACATATACAGCTTTTTTTGCCCTCTTCCAACACTTTGCCTTAAAATATAGTGGTTTTTGAAAGAAGACTACAGAATAGTTATAAGGAAGGCACATCTAACAAAAAGCAGTAAGAATCTGAAAAACCATCTCCTCCCTCCCAGGAAAAAATATTTTCATCTTAAAATTCTTTCACTCAAAGGAGGAAGACTCATATATGTACATGCTTCATTTTAGCTATAGCATTAATATGTACAAAACAGAGGGAATATACACATCTGATATACAGCCACATTTTGAAAGTCATATTCTAAGATTTTAATGCGTTTCATATAGTGAACACAATTGTTAATATTTTAATTTAGTCTCCCATACTAAAATATTTACTCAGAAGATAATATTGAGAGACCTTCTTCATCTTTGGGAGAAGTGCAGACTAGATCACGACAGACTTCTTTTTCCATTTCAACTTCAACCTCAAAGAATGTATCTACAAGTTCCTCAGCATGATCTATGCAAAAGAAAATTAAAAAAAGCATGTTTTTGTCAAGACTAGAAACTTGAGAGTGAACTTGAATTATAAAATAAAGCTAACTATATTTCACACACATAAGAGAGCAGCCTACTCAGACTCAAATAAAGGTAATGTGAACATTACCTTTCATCTGATCACCTTTCTCTGCTATCCTTTGCTGAGCTTTTCTGAAAACTCGAAGATGAGTACCAAAGTCATCAACAAGTCGTGTAGTGAAATAAGGCTGCCAGTCTGTTTCCTTTGACCTATTAGTAAAGGACATCCATGAAAATTAATGAAAATTAGTAAAGGAGATCCATGAAAAATAATTTTGAACACAAAGAACAATAATAAATTCCTACTTCTCCTTCCTTCCTATCAAGAACCACACTGATAGTAAACATGCAAAAGCAAAGAAACAAATCAGTCTCCTAATTGCCTATCCACTGAAAACCCAAATATTGGAAAATACCACTCTTGCACCACATTAATATTTATGTTTGATTTAGTTGAAAGTCAACATTTGCATCCAGAATAGTATTCTGATTTGTGACATTGTCAAATATCTATGAGAAGTCCTGATATAAACAGCTCACAACGTAAAACTAAAATACTCTCCAGGTCTCGACCATTTTGGAAGGCATCTAATAAAAATAATTTTCGTCTGAATTTGCAGAATATGCACCAGTGAGAAAACACACATTTCCCTTGAAACTAAATGCAATCTAGTATTACCAACAACTGATTCCACAGCTTACATGAGGCACTTAGCATACTCTTCCAACAACACACATAGGTTTAGATCAGAAAACAGTCACTGTTAGATTTACATAAAACTATTTCCTTAGCGGTGTGAAAAGGATAGAGGTATTTTTATGACATCTGTGCCTTACTAGGCAACTTAAAAATGTGATTGTGCATTATAGGTTTAATGAACCTTGATACTATAAAGTGGACATCTTGAGAGAGTTCAGGCAATAAATTACTTAGTGCAGGGTAACCCTGCACTAAGTAATTTATTGCCTGAACTCTCTCAAGATGCCCACTTTGTTATAGCAAGAATCCTTCTACAATACTTCCTTTTTCTTGTGTTTGTTCCCTTACCTGCTCTTTCTTTTCTCAAGGAGAGAAAGAGATAAGTAAATCCAGAAGAAATGGAAGGCTACTGCAAAATGTAGACGTGTAAATAAGAACAGAGCTGTTCCCAAAGGGCCATCGATCCAACAGTCCAGATCCCCCCATCGGCACAAGACAGAACCGCACAAAACCTCTGGGTGGCAGCCTTACACCAAGCTCCCAGAGCTGCAGCTCTCGGGGGATAAAAAATTCCCAATGCACTCATTCTCCCCAGGAGCTGTATGAAACTGGAAGTGATGGTACTAACCTAAACTGCTCCAGCTATATCCAACTACAGGCATTATAAATACACTACATCATTTTTTTCTGCAGAAGAAGAACTGCTACAGACCTGTGAAATTGATTTGCTTTCTACAGCAGAACACAACTGCACAGGAGCAGTGGCTATTTTTGAAGAGCTATAGTACTGTAGGAAAAAAACCCCAAACTTGCAAGAATTTGACCTACTTTGACACAAACTCAGTGCTCGACACTGTCCAATGAAGTAACTCTGCCAAACAGACAAAAACACTGAAGCTGAGTAGCCAGGTCCATTTCATGCAACCGTAAGTTTGCTTGCTGTAACAGTTTGTTTAGCATAGTTTTCACCATTTCAATACTGTTTCCTAGGATTTTCAATATTTTACCATATTTATAATTATTATATTGTGAATGATTTTTTCTAGTATTAAACCCAGCTCTCCATCTTTGACCCTCATTGTCAGAAAAGCACACTAACCTACATTTTTAAGTCAACAGAGGAAGGGGATAACACCCTAAAATTGCCAAGAAGTTACTTATATTTAGGTGACCCACAACTTCTGCAGAGAAAACTAGTAAACAATAAGCACAGTGGGATGAATACCTGAAATAAAAACTTAATAAACAAGTATACGGATATATAGGCACGTGGTACCTGGGCTGAGAAATCAGCCATCCTTAAGAAGTGAATTTCCCAGACAAGTTGCTTATTCAAGTAGTAGGAAGTCAGAGAACAGCAGTAAGGGATATCTATTTGTCCTCAATCAATCTTCTTTCAAAAAAAAGGTTTCCATATGTGACATTCTATTTCATTCCCTGGACTAGTATTCTTTTAAAAATATCATTGTTGTTACATATGGAAGAGCCAAACCACTTCTAAAAATCATCTGAGGTGATAGGTATGTTGAATTCAGACTTACACTGGGCGTGGCCCTACTCTTTACATGAAAAAGATCTGAATACAAAGAGGTAATGGTCCACAAATTTAATGCTTAAATTGTAAAAAAAGGAAGAAAAAAAAAAAGGAAAAAAAACCCAAACAAAAAACCAGTTTAGTGATTTTAAACATTAATCTAAAATTTGAAATGGCCATTTTGCAAAAGATCATGACTTCAAACACTATGATCTCCATTATTTCCCTGGGGGATCAGCAAAATATTGTATTACTTACATTATAATCTTAAATTTTTATATGTTCTTTCTGTAAAACGCACTGAACTATCCTATTAGATTAACTTAATCACTTATCTACTACCATACAACCCACAATATGTTGATGTGCATAAAAACAAATCTTACCTCGCAGAAAACTGAACAAGTGCATACTGAAGAGCCCGCCTAATTTCCAGAAGAAAGGATTCATCATCACTTAGTGTGTAATACCAATACTGCACATAGTCTCTCAGGGAAAACTGGATTACCTGAAATTGGAAAGGGGAAAAAAAAAGAAAGACCTAATGAAAAAGGACAAAAAAAAATTTCAAGTTTTTTGTGCCTGATAACGCAAAAGCATTATCCTAAAAGGTTACCAGAGTGAATGATACTCCTTTGCCATTATGAAACTAGGAGTGAAACAATAAAATTCACACACTGAAACTTCTTTTTCAGACTGGTTTGCACACATTGTTTTTATCACCACTGCACTGAGAAAGTAAAATATACCAAAAAACATACTCAAATATTGCCCAATATCCTGGCCTATCACCCATATTTTTTTCATTTATCACTGTCATATCCGGTAAAATTTTGAAATTCTATTTGCCACTCAACTACTTCTGTATTACACAGTCAATACTTGCAAAAAAATAAAAGTAGGTTAAATAGTCCTGGTTAGAACTTACCTGTTGCAAAGGCTCATCAATTATGTTTGCACCTGTCAGTCTTCTGTCAATCTTAATAGGTCTGGCTTCACGCTTCATTTCTTCTATGCACTTGAAAGAGATTGGGAAATGTAACTTCATAGGTTTAGCTCTAATTAAAAAACAGCTCTACTGCTTATGATATATATGCATACTTTCAGTAATGACTTTATATATTTTCTATATTATTTTAATTTATAGAGAAGATATAATCATAGAATTAAATAATTATTTGGGTTGGAAGGTCTATTTCAACCCCTCTGCAATGAGCAGGGATATCTTGAACTACACCAGGTTGCTCAGAGCACTGTTCAACCTGACCCGGAACATTTCCAGGGATGCAGCATTCACCAGCTCTCTGGGTAACAATATTTTCTGTATTTTTATCTATATAGTACATAATGAGGAGGAACTCCTGCAAACCTACTTCTTGCTTATATAAAGGAGTAAGTGTTTGCTACATTACTTAATCAGAAGGAAATAAAACTCAAATAGTTGGAAAAGGCAGGAAGGGGGAGACACAACAACAGCACAAGATAGTTCTTGTGAAAGACTCCAGCTCCCCTCTTGTTTGTGAACATGACTGTGCTATCTCAGGCAGATAATTTTCACCTGAGTTTTTGGGTTCTTTACCCACCTCAGTTTATTCTATATGCCAGAAGAGAAATTACTTTTTTGCAGCATGGCTACTCAACAGATGAGCCTTTGGAAATTAATTGACGAGGAGGGAAAGAAATTATGGAAGGATTTGCAACTCAAAGCAGTTAACTCCAAGAATGACCTCATCACAGCTGACTTTTGGCAAGTGACATACTGAAAAAGAACTCCCTATATCGGCCTCTCTCGAGTGGACTAATGCAGTGTCTTTCTACAAAATTTCAATGAAATGAAACAGGCAATAAACTCTATTGTCACAGAAATAACAACCCAACAACTTACACTATTGTTCAAATAAACCAGTAATTTATTTGATCTACAAAGAACGTTATGACTATATTGGAAAAAAAAAGAACTGCCAAAACCATAAATGAAGGAATTATAAACCATATAGTCAAGGTTTTCATTCTACGTGACTGGCTATCAGTATCTCTCATTCAAATCAGCAGTGAAATACCTGAGGCTAGAAAAAAAGTCTTCCTATTTAAGCAACTCTGTATCACAACGCAGAAATATTTTGTTGCAAAATTCTGTACATTTTTTAAACTTTCAAGACAAGGGAACCTTCAAAGCTACTTTACTACAAATAAGAGGGGGTGACCGTCAAACAATTGGTATATTCCACCTATAGACTAATGAATTTGCAAAGTATTTTTGTGTTGATTGTGTCAAAACCACCAAAATTATACAGAACTGAATAATTAAATATTTTTAGTAAGCACAGTGTAGTACAAATTACCAGTCAAAATAATTTTGAAGGACTGCATGCATAAAACCACATTTGGAAAATAGAAGAAAACACAGCAGTAAAAAACACAGCAGGCATAAGAAAGAGAGGGATATAGAGAATATGCAAATTACATGGTAAAAATTTGAATGTTCACATGCTCATGGGATCCAGGTTTTGACCTGGATTTCAAAAATTCATCTTGTCCAACCTTCTGCTCAAAGCAGAGCCAACTACAAGGTTAGACCATTTTTTCATATTCTCTCCAGTGAAATCTTTATGTGCCTGAAGTATAATTTATTTTGCTTTGGATATGCAAAGATACATCTGAAGACATCTAAAATTTAGAGCATGTGCTTTTATTCCATTATAGGTACAACAGCTGACTGAAGTCTCACTTGGAAAGCATTGTTGGTTTTACTTCTGCCTTCCAGACACTGACACGCATGACAGGCTTGAAGGAAGGACCCAACTCACATGAAACTGCCCCACTTGACTGTCACTTCATTCAAAATTACTCTGGTGCCCTCTACCAGTGTTAAATCATTGGTTAAGAAAAATGGGTGTCTCTTGTTATTATTCCATTTGACATCTCCTTGCTTCATTTTAAGCAAGGAGGAAGAACCTGGGAGGAATGCAAGACATAGACTCCACAAGGTGCAGTGCAGCACAAACAAATCCAGGCTCCACAAGCATCTAACTGCACTGAGTTATTTCAGACTTTTGTTTCACTGCACTAATGAGTATTTTTGAGGTCCTCTTTT
The DNA here is from genome assembly GCA_013401135.1 of Cettia cetti. Classification (NCBI taxonomy): domain Eukaryota; kingdom Metazoa; phylum Chordata; class Aves; order Passeriformes; family Sylviidae; genus Cettia; species Cettia cetti. Next base: position 78,924 of record VZUI01044346.1, on the reverse strand, counting down.
GAAACTGTTAGGTAACTGTCAAATATGAAATATGCCTTACTTAGACTGTGCTACTATTTCCTCAGTTGCAGTCACAGGGTTTCATGAGTGGACAAGACACAGGGTATTTACACATCTGCCTCAAATCTGTGACATAGGATATGACACACTGACTTAAAGAGACTCAGACTTTTCAGGGATCCATCATGCAACTACTGCTTATACATTGCTATCACTGTTTTCTTGCTGTACTTTGGCAATATTGTATCCAGCCTACAGAAACTCTTTGTCTTTTGGGTAAAGCTTAGAGACATCAACTTTGGTTGGGACTCATCTCTACTTGCACTGCTACTAAAAAGCTCACCTACACTTGTTAATGCTACTTTAATGCAGTGGCGAAAGAGGAAACACTATTGTAGAAATAAACAGATTTTATTTGGTGAACAGCTTCAAATAGCATTTCATAAGTCAGCTAAAAACAAATACCTTTGTATTACAAAACTTAAATCCAGAGATTAGTCGAGACAGGTCAGTTGAGGAAAGTGCTGTGTCAATAGTCCATACTCAAATCAGACATCAAACCATTGAATTTGCAAAGATTACACAAAAAACTCTGCAAAATTTTATTCTTTTATAAAGCAACCAGAGCATACACACATACTGAAACAAAAAAAGTAACATTAACATTACAAAAAGTTTCAGCATGTAGAGGAAATTTTAAAAACAGAAAAACTTCTCTAAATCTGCTCTCAAAATACAGGGCATTAAGTAACACTCTACAACCTGTATAACAGAAGCATTTAAGTCTAGGACCAAGAATCTCAGCCATCCAAAATGAGGTTTCATTAACAGAACAGAAACATTAGCTGACTGCTAACTTTTCTTTTTTCAGCCTTAACTTTTGTACTTTTTACCTGGAGCAGTGACCTTACTTTAAAGTTTAGGGTACACTTTCAATTTATTTTAAAATATTCAGACTTAGGTGAAAAAGCCACTTATCAAATAAGCTATGAACCAGCCACAGAAAAAGGTATGTGACTAGAAAACATACTGCTGAATCACAAGGTCAATTTCTATGTGCTACTGATAATGCTGAACACTCAGCCCCTTTGATAGACAACATGAAGTAGTGAAAGAAGCTAAGAAAAAACAGGATGCTTCAGTCAGAATAGCTGTGAGATTAAAATAATTAGCAATCTTTGGGTTGAAATTTTCACTCTGTTCTGATGAGTGCAAATGGATTAGGCCAAGATATAGCTAAACTTCTGGAGCTAACAAGATGCATTGGTTCATAAAGCAGGAACTGCTAGAAATTCAACCTCTTGGCTATTAACTTTTTCTGTACTAAAGAGATGCAGATTTATCCAGTTAGGAACCCTGAATTTAAGTCCATCAACCAAAATGATATGTCTGCTGGGTATTCAGAAAAGTAAAGAGGTGAAAAGTGGATTCCACTGCTGCTCTGTATTCACCTATGCCTTTCCAGTATTTTTGCATGGTCTTGAAGAAAGCAAAGAAAACCTCTAGGTCCTTAAAGTACTGCAATCTAGACTTTGTAACTTTCTTAGGCAGGCAACTTTTTGACCACAATCAGAAGTGGAGAAACTACAGATCCAGTGATGGAAGACATGTAGGTAGTTGTGACAATCTTGCACAAAAAAGCAAGGAAGAGCTACCCCCCCAAAACAAACCAAGACACACAAGGAATGGTTTAGTAATTTCCTCACAAATGATATTAGCCAGTCATATCATACTCATTTCTCACAATGAAGAAATAACACTGTAATCAAACTTTCCATAACCTATTAAAAAACTTGTATTTCATACAAGAAAAATATTGCACTTCACTTACATATTGTAGCTGACTCAAAAGATAGAAGCAGGCTCTTTTACCTTGAGAAATAGGCACAATTCTTACATTAAAACTGATTATTTTTAACCTAGTTATAAAATCTGATCTAGAAGTTAAGACCAGAAAACTTTCCTTACCTTAGGGATCCCAACTGACGTACAAGGGAGAAATGAATGTTCACACTGCTCAAGGTATTTTTCTGAATTGCTTTTTCCAAATAAAAGAGTAACCACAAAACCCCTAAAATGGAAAAAGAAAAACCAGGTACAACAACAGCCACATTTTCTCACCTCTAGAAAATATTCAACAGCAAGTTATAAAATGACAATACATGACAGTCCTCATTGTTTACTCCTGTGCTTTTTCACATTGTAACATGCTGCTCAAAATAACTGACACAATGGTAGCATGAAGTTTCCCAGTCTTGTATTGTCTGCCTTGATATACATTCTGACCACACAGAAGATCTATATAGCATTGTCTATGCTACAGTGTGCCTGCTGTGATGGCACACTGCCTGTGCTCACAAATATTAGCACTTGGGAAGAGGGGGACATACAGAAGATGCTTTGGTTGCATTTACATGAAGAGTCTCCAACACTAAGAAATAAATTCTCAGGCTGCTCCACTGTAGTGTAAGCCACAAAATCACAGTCCAGGAACGAACGGATGTAGCAAGCGTAACTAACCGCCGTGTATGTTTAGACATTGTGCTCACCCTTGCTAGGACAGCAAGAATTTATTTATAGCTTGTGACACTAGGGCACATGAACATCAAGCCGGTTTTGCTAAGAAACAGACGAAAACCAGTGTCTGTCCCAATTCTAGCATAAGCAGAGCATGTAGCCTTTGAAATATCAAGCAAAGAAAAAAAGAAAATAGATTAGCCTTGGGATGACTAAACACACATAGCTTTTTATACAAATTTCAAAGCATTCAATTTGAAGGCCAGCTGACCAGCATTTGTGACCACAGGAACTCACAATGCTATTCCAGGCTTGAAATGTGCTGAAGTAATACATTCTTTAATATAGATAGCTGTTGATATATGATACTCTCATTTATAAGATTAGAGAAAAATCCCATCCAAGCTAAAACATGCCATTTAAAGGCTTTAATTCCCAAAATTAAAATATTTCTTTTGAAGTCCTCCAGAGGCCCAGTCATTCAGAAGCTGTGAGGTTAATTCCATGAAAGAGGAGAGGGAAAAAAAAATGCTAAATAAATTACTATCAGTAACTTGACTATGCATAAGAGGAGTTCACTGGATACTCTAACTCCATTACAGCCACCTTTACCTGCCATATGACAGCAAGAAATAAAAGCAGGTTTAATTGCCCTCCTGCTCCCTGTAGCTTTAAAATCATAACACCAATCAGGGTTCACAGAGAAGAACTTGCTTAGAAAAATCTCAATATTAGCTTCACTAATGTTTGGTTCATTTTTAATTATTTAAGTTTGGATTTTCTTTTGATTATCCGTGACTTTTCTATTAGAAATCTCAGTTGTCTTCTAAAGAGAGCAGTATAATCAAGTTTGGCCTAAAATCAACTTTAACTTCAAACATCCATCAGCCAGTTGATTCTCTTCCTTTATTCAAAAGGACTGAAGCCTTGGAAATAACTACCTACAGATTATATCTCTGTTTTCTCTCAAACATTTTGATACTTTTAAAGTTAATGACTCATTCAAAAATACTGATACTACCAATATGGTTTAAAAAAATGCTAATTTTCTTAGATGCCTTGAAGTATTTTCAGTTTTATGCTAGAAATGCTAGGAGCTTCTTCTTCTCTGGCAGAAACTAACACATTTTATTCTCTAATGTAAAATCTTGTAAGCATTAGAGAAGGATCCATAGTCTGACCATTCAGGATATCTGTTAGCTAACCTAAATTTTCTAGTATAAATGCTTATTTAATTCATCAGAAGGATTTTCAACACATGAATGAAAAATCATATTAGTCTTCTCTAATGAATAGAGTAGAAAAAGGAAAAGATTGTCTTTTGTTTCATTTTTAAAAAATTCTTCCAAAGATTACTGGATGGCCAGCTTTTTCAAGAGCAGATTAACAACAGAACAAAGACAGAAAAATGAAGACCAGAGATTTATCACTTTCCCCTGAAGTCTGAGAAGTAGCAGTCTCAGCTGAATGCTTTGTGAAAGTCAAAAAGCAGCTATGGAACCACTCCTGATTTGGTCAGCAGTTACAATCATTAATGGAGTCAGACAGTCACATACATACGGATATGACTGAGTATCAATAATTACGGGATTTGATGAGCAAATTCTTTTAATTGGCAAAGCAACTGATGATCCAAGAAATTTCAATTTTTATATTTGGCAAAACCAAAATTCACGTAATTTTCATTTCACTTCCTTGGGGCTGAAGAGGGAAGGAAAGAGAGTAAGATAAGAAACATTCTTAGTAGGAAAGGCAGATGGTAACAGACAGGCTCAGCACTCAGGCAAAGGGGTCTACACCAGTACTTGAAAGAAAGGAAAAAAAAAAGAATACCACCCTGTAATATTCTACATTATTCTATTCTAGGTTAAGTAAACAGTATCTGTCTTTAGTCTCCTGCTTTTGAGCTAGGTCCCTAAGTGAGTGAATTATCAGATCCTGAATGGAAACAGGCTAACATTTCATAAATCAGTCTTGCAACAAAACAAAATGAAATAGAGAGAAATTGTGATTTTGAACTTTATTCATATATACTAAGAGTTTCAGTATTCTTCCATGTACACCAAAAACAATAGTACATTTATTACAAGCCATCTGTGCAATCACATCGTTGAGTGCAAACCAAAAAGAAATAATTAGCACGTAATAGGATTTAAACAGTATAAACAGACTGATTACATTGACACAGATATGGCATCACCATTGTCTTCCTGCACAGCTCACTGATATATTATTTAAATGCTTAGGTCAATACTAAGAATGTCACCAGCTGTGATTCAGCTTTTTTTTTTGCTAAAACTGCAAAATGGGACAGAAGCTGGACATCTGGCAAGTGGAAGTCAGAAAACTTTGACAAAGGCCACTTCTTTTTTGAAAAAAAAATACAAAGACCTAGAAAACTGTGTCACAAATTGGATAAAAACTCCAAGTTTCAACAAAAAATTTCACCACAAAAATCCATGTCCAAAGCTGCCATTTAGCACCAGAGAAGGGCACAGTAAATATTATGGACACCACTATAATCATGAACCAAAACTAATTTTTTGTTTTCTAAATTTATATATATGATGTTATGACATATAATTGCTAATCCTAAGTGCAAAAGTTACTTAATAACAATTTCTGTTTGCTTTTAACAGAAGCATGACCAAGCATTTTGTGAAACTTCAAGGGAATTAATTAAAAAAAAAAAAAAAAAAAAAAAAAAAAAAAAGCAGGCAAGAGTAATTTAGATATAAACTCATTTGGCCTAGTTAGCACTCACAGTTCTGTGTGCTGAATGTTAAAGTAAGTGTGTCACTCTGAAAAAGATTAACAGTGTAAAAAAGGGCCAGATCACAGCCATAGTTAAGATGTATATGTTAAAGTAATGGAGTGATGACATTCCACTGCAAGGGCTGAGACTTCACATCTATATATGTAAGTAAACACTCTGCTCTAACAGATACACTACCACTAGATGAATTTATCCTTAACAAGATCAGTGTTTACTGACTAGCTACAAAAATGAATCAAAGCAGCACAATAACCACAGCAAAGAGATATGAGAGCTGATGAGAATGAATGAGCTCAGGCACCACATGCAGTTTAATGGTGCCAAACTGTAGCTGACTTCAGACATGCTCAGAGACCCCGCTTTGACTGTTAGCTTTGAAAACCCAAACAACTGAAACTGTACAAGAATGAAGGATAACATCTTAAGAAATTATTATATCCCATATTATTTTCCATACTGCAAGTACTAAGGAAGCAGTAAGACAAAACAGCAAGCAGATGCACTCTTGCCTTCGGATGAACTTTGACTCTTGCCCTGGACAAACAAATAGCAAAATATGCCAACTCTACCTGTATCAGGACTTAACAAGACAAAAGCATTTACTTCAAGTTAGTTTTACTTTAACTAAATTCCTTTTCTAACAGACAGACTATTCTGATTTCTCAGAGATGAAACACCAAGCCTAACACCAAGTTGAAACCCAAGCGTAGCAGCCCTAATTCTAGCTCCTAAACTCTGTTACATTTTTGGTGAGATACACAGGAATATACATACATTCCGTATGGTACCAAATAAGAAGGTAAAAAGAATATCCCACTAAGACATTCTAACTTGCCATTAAAAATGTTTTAATGGTTACAAGGCAAACATCATAGTGTACAATGTAATAACAGTGCTAAACTTCACTCTTTTGCTCCCTTCCTGCCTATATAGATAACATTGGAAAAGCCTACGGCTACTAAACTGATCTGCTTGTTCAAACTGTAGCATTATTCCCACACACCCAGGCAACATCCACTCCCATGAATTAAGCACCTTAGATAGGAAAATGAGATTGTGATAGAAAAGGAAATGGAAGTATTTAGAAGTACCTGGGAGAAGAACTGGCACTAATAAAAAGTATGAACTGAAATTATCAATGTTTTTATGTGAGCATTTGTCCTCTAACAGCCACTAAAAATAGCTAAATTGAGATTTCAATTACAAACATTTTTCTCATAAGGAGGTGCTCAAATGTGGAAATATTAATTACATAAAGCCACTTCATATTTTCAGAGCAAGCTCTTTGCTAATGCACCCATTAAAATTTTACTTTCACAGAAAATTAAACAAATCACTAAGTAATATACTTACCCACCCACAAAGCAGAGGATATAAAATGCAAAGTAAAATATAGCGAAGGGTCCAAAAGTTACTAGAAAAAGCACAAGGCCAAGACTTCCCCATCCCCATATGGAAAGACTGGTCTGTAAACAAGAACATATAGAAAAGGAATAATTAATATTATATTCATACAACTTTAAGTCTCCAGAGCAATACTTGTAGTTTCTACATTTGATACATTTTAACCAGATATAAGTTCTGCTTGATGAAATTAAAATTACCTTTGTTTATAAGAGTATATTGCTATCAAATATGTCCCCCATTATATTGTGGGCCAGTAATCCAGTTTAGCTAACAGAGCATTTTTTCTTTCAAACACTGTTCCTCATTTCTCACTTCAGATAAAACTATCATCCTTAAAGGTGTCACTTTTTTCTTTTCTATTCTCCTTTTGTGCACTTTTGTTTCTTGAGATCTCTTCCTCCTCACCTTCTCCCCCATCCCCAGCCTGTGAAAAGTTCTCCCCCATCTCCTAGGAAAAAGCAGGCTTTGAGATAGAACAGGAAGAGGCAATGCAGTCTTGTTTTACACATCTAAACATGTTATTTTCTACAACCAAGCAATGCTGTTTTTTCCCTAGATCAAAGGAGGTGCAAGACTAAAAAGGTGTCCCTTTCTCCAGTCAAGTCACAGGCAGGTCAACAGCTGCACTATATAATTGGCACAAATATACTTTTACTCTTCCACATAAATAAAAGGGAGGAAAACTTCAGAAACTGATACCTGGGCAGTGACAGAGAGGTAAGGGTTGTTTGAAAAGCCCATGATGAAGTTAAAGTCAGTTACAAGAGCACATGTGGGGCTGGTGGGATTTTGGGGGCTGATGTCTAGCACAAATGCAGCAGGCAAAACTCCACCTGCACTGGCAGCCACCAGGAGCACAAAAAAAGCAGCAAGGTTCCAGTTACTGTGCCAATATAGGTTGTAGTGTAAGTGCATTTATATACACCCATGTATACACATACATACTTGATCCATCTATCTAGACAGATGTGTGTCATACATACATGCATGGTAATCTAAAAAAGCAAGGCAGGGAAAAACCTGACTGATCTGAGCTACAATTGTTTTTAGACCATGACAGTGCTGCAATGCAGTCAACAAAGCTTATATAAATTTAATTCAATTTAGTCTCTAGTTCAATATGGAAAGCATGTTTCAGCCAAGTCCCAAGAGAGTGAAACACAAGGATGACAAGTATTTATAGGCTACCCATACTGTTCCAGCTAAAAGATTCTCCATTTTTTGTTGTTTGTTTTTCAGGGGTTTTTTTGTTGATGTTGTTGTCTAATTTACACCTTTCCTAACAGTGATCAAATGACACCCTGATGGGAACTCAGACAACTGTGTCAACAAGTAACACCAAGAAAGTATTTAAAGAAACTTGTCTTGCAGTTTGACATTTAGAAAACAAATAGAAATTGAACAACAGATTTGCAGAGAGCCCTTTTTTAGATTTTAATATGAAGGAGTTACAGCTCATTTCTCTCAAGGAACTATTCAGATTTCGTCTTTTCATCTTGGGCATAGGATTAAAAAAAATTGACATCTTTAAAAAAAAATTTAAAAATCCTATAGACCATGAAAAATAATATAAACTAAGACTCCTATATAAAGCAGTTTTCATTATTTTTGAGAGCAAAATCAAAGCTCTGAAGACAGACTGTTTCATAGATCTAAACTGTAATAATCAGAATTATTTGATTCTTCATAGCTTGAAGTTTAATGGAACATTGAGATGAAATTCTATTTTCTTCATAGTTGAACTTCCTTAGCAGGACATAGAAGTTGTACTGGCTTTGTTCTTAGTATTTGAGGTTGGGAAAAATTAAACATACAAGTATGTAGATGAGTGTAAATCTAAGCGCTGCAATTAAAAAAAATGCACAGCAAGTTATTCAATTCTCAAAGGAATTGCTTTAACAGATAATATAAACCACAAAATCCACACAACTAAAATGCTGAACTTGCACTACTAAAATCACAACCGAGTAGAAGATTTTGTTGTTTTGTTGACTCATAATAAGAAAACACAGTAGATAATTGTGGTCTTCCAGTACATGGAGAGACCTCAGAAGAGAGAGAGAGAAACTACTCACAAGAGCATGCGGTGACAGAACAAGGAGGAATGGCCCCAAACAGAGACTAAGTTTAGATTAGATCCAAGGTGAGAGGCACTGGAACAGTTTGCCCAGAGAAGCTGTGGATGCCCCAACCCTGGCAGTGTTCAGGGCCAGGTTAGCTGGGGCTTTGAGCAACCTGGTCTAGCAGAAAGTGTTCCTGCCCATGGCAGGGAGGTTGCAACTAGATGATCTTTAAGGTCCCTTCCAACCCAAACCATTCTAGGATTCTAGGATAAACCCTTTAGAATATAGAAAGGTGAGATACATCAGTTGAAAAAAAGAAACAAAAAAAAAATCCCCACCTGGCTAATGTAACAACTAAAAACATGAGATCCCATTGCACATCTGTATTTCAATACACAAAAAGAAGATTCCGTATATTCATACCCTCAGAAATACATTTTAAAACTTCTGCAGAACACTACAGGCATAATAAGGAAGATATGCACACAGAAGATAGCATTTAATGATGGTCTTCTTATGTCAAAAACCCATTATGCTTAATCACATAATTCAAAAAAGTTTAAGTTCTAAATATGGGATAAGCACTCTAAACGACTTAATTAAACTAGATGGATGTATAGTCAGAGTTGGATGAATGCATAATTAACAAAGAGAGCTCTATAACACTAATAAATAAAACAGTGACCTTTTGTCCTATGCTCCAGTTTTGCAATTTAGCATATGGGTAAAGAGATTCAAATCTCATTTGGTATTTTAATAGGATTTCTTAAAAATCGTACAACTTGGTATGCTGCAGAAAGCACAACAGATACTGGCCCAATTCTTGCATATTCTAAATGAGTGGTTTATAGTCTTATGGCTTTTGAGACATTCAAAGGGATTAAATCATCAGGATGGTGCCCTGACTGTAAACAGAACTTTCCCTAACTCCACACTTCTTGAAGGGACTTCAGCAGTAAAACTCCCAGGAAAAAAAAAAAAAATCTTAAAGTTCTTTTCTTTATACAAAAAACCCAACTATTTTTGAACAGAATGTCCAAATATACACAAATATGACTATACAGCTGGTCAGTATGAAAACACCTCAGGTATTTAAATTCAAACCTCACAGCTTATTTCCAAATTTTATTTATAATGTTAATTTTTTTAGAAGATTTACAAATTTAGCGAAGCTCTGTTAGTCTTACTAAAGTTAGCTGCAGGGTGAATGCTTATCACTCTTAACACAAAGAGCAAATCAGTGCTCTGAAGAAATGGTGCAATTGCTGGTGTTTAAGTCACAGTTATCCAGATCCTTTCAAAGAAGCTGACCTGCCCTACACTGGCAGGGCAAACTTCCAAGCTGATCTGGCATAGCGCTGTTCACTGACTTTCAAGGAATTAGGGACAGTTACCTAAAGCCTGAAGAGATCCATGGGCCTTAGTGCTGTAGTAGGCATGGCTGGCTATATATTGTGTGCATATACATGGATAAAGGATGTTTATTCCATGTCAGCAGCTGTTCCACTTCATCAGTTTTAGACACTTTTGCTTACCACCACTACAGATGCTCTGTGTTTGTCTCACCATCATCACTTCTTAGCTTTCAAGTCTAACATTTTACTAAGACTTCTGCAGTATATTATAAGGTCATACATATATAAATGGGCTAATGTAGCATTGTGGTCAAACACGGTAATTTTCTTCCCACAGTTGGAGTTGCTTCAGCAAAATAAACCACAGTTGAAGTACAGGGGTGTTTTAGTAAGCTCCAACAGTACACTGCAGCGGCTCATCAGATGTGAGAAGACACACAAAGGTGAATATTCATATGTGTTGATTCAGCTTTTACAGATAACAAAACTGTCACCTCAATGATACCTGTTTACTGGGGTTTTTTGACTAGGTTTTTTTCCATTTTTCACACTGAATGGTTTTTCCACAGTATACAGCCAAGTACTAAAAGTAGTACATAAAGAATTTGCTTTTTTATGTGTATTTGTTTTTTCTTTCTTTGGTTTCTGCTTCCTAATCAAGGCAGCATTTTGATGGTCTAAGCAGCATGCCATTATAGCTAGTAGTGCTGACCTAAGACTATGTGACTTAACATGACCATTCACACAGAAGTCTCTAGAAATCCACAATATACAGCAATTACTTATTCCAGAAACAAACACAAACATATCTTAGTAAACAGTAGCTTCTATAGATTTCTTATTTGCTAAATCCATTTGACAATTTTTCAGACCTTTGCCCCCCCCACACTTTTAAGCAAGCTCTTGAGTCTTGACACATCTTTCTCTAAAAATGATTCATCAAGGTAATGTAGGTTTGTTGTTTGGATTTAAACTACTGCTGTCAGTTTTAGCTTGCAACTGGCAGTAAGGTAACACACGTGTCTGGTTTAGGGCAAAACAAGTGTTACTCCACAAATCCAGATGACAGGTTCTCCCTAGGCCCCTCTGCCACTGAACAGAGGACAAGTGTTTCCATTCATGCGACTCTGGTGCCACCACCCTCCTACTCCAGTGAGAAGCTCTTGTTCCAGGCTCTTGTCTCTATTCACAGTTCCCACACACATTCACAGTAATTGTGGTTTCAAGCTTGGAGACAGAGTTTGAGAGGAAATAAAGAACACTCATATAGGAAGGCAGGGCTCTGGAATCATCTGCTTCTCAATCTTAAAGCTGCAGCAGAAGATGATTTAAGTCTTACGGTAGCATCCAAAAGACTGATACCACCTTGGAAGATTGCAATTTGTGATTAGCTTCAAATTTAATGGTCACAACAGAATAATCTGAGCTCTGAAAGAACAGTAACATTTAAAAACAAAAACCTGTTTCTTTGCTCACAATTCTTATACTCTTATCAAATTACTCTTCCATTAATATTTTAAAAGTTACAGTAGTTGTCCTGTTTCTAACAGACACTGACAAACTATTTTTTTGCCATTTGGGTAGTTTAAATTATTAGGGTTTTTTTTTTTAAATGCCTCCTCTGGGCTCACATTAAAAAAATTATCAGGGATTGCACTTACAGCAGATGTCAAGTTTAATTTCGTTAATTCCACACATCTGCCTTTTAATTTGACTTCCATTTTGAGTGCAAATGGAATATGTTCACATATAAACCTTTCTATAATTAAGGTGAGTGTCACTTTTGTCAAGTGATTAAAAACATTATTTTAGGTTTCAAATTACTGTCTCTTTACTAGCATGACAAGTAAAATTGGAAAGCTGTACCAACCAGAGTGCCAATTTCAGTGCTATGAAATAGCTATGTTACACTACTCAGAGAAATATTTAACAATTGTGAAATAAATCATTAACAACTTTCCAGTTATATTCTCCTATCTGCCAAAGTTAAAGCCGCCATTTGAAACACATGTCAACAGGGTTTTGAGTTCTGCATATCCTGATTTCCTAACAACACTAAAGGTCTCTTTTTAACCTCTTCCTTCTTATCCTTTTGCCCTTTTACTTCCTTAGCCCAAACAGGCAAAGGAAAAAAACACCCTAAACTCCACTCCTACTTCACACTACAGAAAAATAATTGTGGTGAATCTCCACAATAATTTACTGCAGTACTCCCAAGGAAATTCTTGGGATTTAAAAAAAAAAATTAAAGGATTTTACATAGTCTCTTTTGCTTTTATTGTTCTAAGTTTAGATTGTTTTTTTTCCCAAAGAAAACTTAAAATACTAAAGCAGATAAATATACACTAAAAATCTTTTAAATAAATAAAGAAGGTAATGTTAATTAATGTTAAGAGTTAAGAAGTTTGGCCAATGAAGTTTTTTTCTAGATGAGTGTAGTATTCCTGCTGATCCCCCCTGGTTACAGAGGCTGGAAACTCTCCGTTGCAAGTAGGAGTCCATCTGTTTCCTCTAGACCTCACCTCCTCTTCTTCTGCTAATGCACACTCTGTATGTCAAATGGCTTAATTACTTCACAGTTGCATTAATTCAAACACAATTATGGCTAACTGTACTGAGTTTGGGGTTTCCTGCTGTTCCTCACACTGCCTGAAACATCAAAGCTTTTGGGATCATTTTCTCCTACTCTCCCCTATGGCTATACAAGGCTCAAATGGATAGGAATTTTCATCTGTATTCACTACTACTGCAGCTTTGACTATTCCTGAAACTCATTTTTAGAAGTGCAAGCATTTAAATGAAAATACATGCTAACATTTTCTTAAAATGCAAAGCATTATAGTATGCAACTAGAAAGATTAAAAGTTATTGTGCATATTACTGCGATTTTAACATTTATTGAGAGAACAACAAATTCCCTTACTAAAACTTTACTGTTTGCAGTAATTACAGTATTTCTATACGACTTGTAATATAAGTAAAAATAAAAATGTTATGTTCCATATACTGAAACAACAGGGTTTCTTGTAAGAAAAAGACCAATCTTCTGATTAAGACTTACACTTCTATGAGAAATGGTATATATTTTCAGCATCAAACTTCTCAAATGAACACAGTCAAGATTATTTTTTTCCTCTCTCACACCTGGCTTTGCCACCAATGCTGATCATAACATGAAATTAGGAAGCGAAATGTTTAATTTTAAACTGACCTTCATTTTACTACCTTTATTTCCAGTGCTAACAGCTACTTCATTATATAGCAGAAGTTTCAGCAAGGGACAGAAAGTTTTTTTCATGTAACTTTTTCTTGAGTGGCCCAAGTACTTAACTTGCTGGGAAAAACAAAGAGGCTACCTTCACAGATGCACAGTCTTTCTGATAACATGCTTGCATTAAAACCTACTCTGAACCATGTTCTAGTTAAAGGATATGAAATTTTGGTCAAATTTAAAATAAGCACTTGAGCATCTCGGATAGCAGTGGGAAAATATGAGATGCAAGCCCCACTTTCTGCTGCTTTCTTGAATACAAAAGTGACATATGCAAACTCATCTTTAATACAAATTCCAAGGAAGTGATCCTTTTCCTTTGTAACAATCCGTATTGACTTGTACCCAAGCTAATTTATTTATTTGGACAGAAAGCAAGACAAAAAGATAAAAGCATTCTGGATCACCTTAGGTGAGTGAATCAGGGCCAGGCTTGACAGGATTGCCTAAGGTGATCTAAAGTGAGAAAAGAAAGTAATCCCTCTATCTTGAATTCAAGCCAATGAGATAATCTAGACTGTTCCACATTCACCCTCTGGATAAACAGATTTCAAGTTTTTCTGGTGCAAAATAGCGGCAAAGGGGAGAATGGGGGAAGCTTCCAGAATGCACAGATGAAAAAAAAAGGTCTGTTCTCCTGTTTGGCTCCAAATAATGAACACACTAAGTCAAGAAACTGTTAATGCATATTTCATTTGTGACTACCACTCAAGCAGCATCTTAAGCTTTTTACTTTCCTGCAGCAAGGCGTTATCTAGAAGTTCTTTTCACCTTTTTTTTTTCTTTTTTTTTCACTGCTAAAGAAACCTGATTCCACTGAATAAACTTTAAGAATCGTGAACAATTTCTACCACTCCAGCTCCTAATATTTATCTGTACGGAAATTTATCTGTATGCATTAAATGAGTCTCTCTGCACAAGAATCAGATCTAGGGGTCATCTCTTTATGTTTCTAATAAAAACATGCAGGCAGAGCTCATGGATACTACAGAAACAGTTGCATGGGATACATTTTTTAAAAGGTTTCTTCATACCTTAAGAGCTATGCTTTTGGAAAGTAGAGAAGAAATCTCTTTAGTTCTAAGCTGTTCTTCCATGGTAGTGGTAATTTCAACTCAGCATCCCTTCTGCCAAGCAATAAGCATCTGCCTACTCCTGGAATTTAAATCTCCATTACACTTGCCCAACTTATACCACTACTAAAAAATTTATATAGAGATTATTTATACAAACACTATTTTGCACAGAATATTCTGTTCAAAGGCAATGCATTATTGTCTATGATCTTTATGGGGAACAAAGTGGAAAAAGATGGGTTATAAGAGGTCTGATGAACAATAATTACTTTTCTTAAAATAAATCCATTCTTTTTTTTCTATGGAGATACCACACAATTTCATACCAGTGCCTGTATGCAAAACAGTTTGTGAAATCTTGAACTGATAGAATCAGCTTAGAATAAATACAAAAAAGGTGCACAATAATACAGTATCTTTTTTGGAAATTCTCACTAACTTCAAACAACCAGCCCACTACAACAAGAAGTGAAATGAAGTGAAAGCACACAGTTTTTGCAAGTACGGAAGTGTCAAAGGCATGAAGGCATAACATAAGATAAATTATATAAAATTTGGAACATTTTGGAGCTGCACACTGTGCAGCAGCATTGAGCTTTATTGTTTTGCTTTTTCCTAAACAACTCATCTCCTGTAAACAGCATACAACACCTTCAAATTTCGTACCAACAGAAATACTAGGATTTTTGTTTCTATCACTTGATGATTTGCTTGAAAGCAGCAATAAGCAAATAAGTATTTTCAAGCAAATTCCTTACAATCAGTAGTTTCTTCTAGACAGACTGATAAACCATACATTTCAATATCTATCTGCAGGATGTGATTTTTTTTTTTTTAATGAGACCTAAACATATGTGTTCATATATATTTCACGTATACATAAATATTATATATACCCACACAAAATCCAGTAGTTAAGTTTACTGAAGAAAGATTTAGCCATTAACTTTTGATCAACCTTTTAGTACTCTGGCTTCCTCAGGCTCTAAAATTAGTTTTGTTTAGTTCTTTAATCCACTGGTAATATTATGTTGCTATTTGCAGCAAAATTTTCAGCATTATTCCTCTAAAGTCAAGATGCAACTGCTTTGGATGCAGAATTCTTTGAATAGTACATACCACAATCTAGTAGATCCCAAATAAGCAACATTCCTCATCTTGATGAAAAAGTTTCTTTAAAAATACTAAGCCAAAAACATAACTTCAGAATATTTTTATCAAGGACTGCACTAAATATAAAAGATTGACTTTACTTACCTTATTAGGTCAGATTACAAATCTGAAAGGACACAAATGTAAGAAGCCAATTCACATTATCTGTCATAATTGCCAGGAGTCCTCCAGTAACAGACATACTCAACAAAATTGATTTCCACATTGTCCCTAGAGATAAAGGATGTTGTGCCTAAATACAGTCAGACATTCCACCTATCCTTGTAGAATTATTTTGGCAAATAAAATAATGTGGTTAAAACATCCCTATCCTTTTTACTACCCCTAAAAAGGTGGGTTTGGGGACTTTTTTAATTTACTAAAAAGGAGGAGAAAAGCTGTAAGCAATAATGTAGTGTTCATAAAGGAAAACCACGCTGAGTTTATCACCTCTAATGTAAAATGTCACCTTGATTAAAGACAGTACTGTAATTCCTACCATGGAATCCAGAAAAACAAAGCTTAAAAGAAAGCCACAGTAAAGGATTTCTCAGACTGTACTGGCAGCAGAAGACCATCAGCAAGAAAGAAGGTCCAGACCAGGGAGGAAGGAAAAATCTATGCCTGTCAGCATCACCTCAGTCACTCAGAAGGTTGTGAGCAACCAAAAGATATTTACCAAGTGCAAGTCATGGTGTGACCAACCCAGCTGTTTTCTATGGCAAGGTGAGTGATGTTGACAAGGGCAGGGCCTTAGATGATGTGCACTTTGCCTTTAGCACAATATCCCACAGGTTCCTTATCACTAAATGGGTGAGGTACAGGCTGGATGAGTAATTAAAAGGTAAATGAGAAATGCTGGATGCAAAGACAGGATCAGTGGTACAGAGCTCAGTGCACAGACACTGACTAGGTAAGAACCTTCACGGATCCATATGGGACGTGAGCAATGTGGGTGATGTGACACAGTGAATTCTCAGTAAAGGGGTGCACAGAACCTAAAGTGGGTGAGTGCCCATTACACTGCAGGGTTCTGAGGTGTGTCAACAGGCTGGAGAAAGGGGTTGGCAGGAGCCTCATCAAGCTCATCAAAAACAAGCACAGGCTTGCATCTGAGGTGGACTAACCCTGGGCCACAATACAGTCTGGGGCCCACTCTCTGTGAAACAGCTCAGCAGAAAGGTGGGCTCCAAGCTGAACAGGAGTCAGCACCATGCCATCCTAGCAAAGGTGGGCAACAGTATTTTACTCTCTATTAGCAGAACTGTCACCAGCAGAGACAGCAAAGTGAACCTTCCTCTCCATTTGGACATCCCTGGAGTCCTGTGTCCAGCTCTGGTCTTCCTGTTAAAAGACAAATCCATCTGGAAACCAATGTACCATATTCAATACCACCACAAAGGATTTTGTGCTAAAATAAAATGTATCCATATTATGAAGCCACACACTGGCTACACTTGCCACCAAGAGAAGGGTAGATTTAGAAAGTTTGTTTGTGCTCCCAGTTAACATTCTGACCCCTTTTTATGCAACTGAGAAAAAACACAATTTTTAAAGTACTACCCTCTTCCTCCTCTCCCTGGTGGTCACCTTTGTCTTGAAAAATAAGCAAGGTTAGTAGTCTCTATACTCTTACCACCAAAGGAATAAAGGGCATCTACTGCCTGAACACTAGATTCTGAAGAAATAGCTACCAACACTGTATTCACTGATTATACCATTTTGGCAGATTTGTTTTGTTCTTTGAATTCCAAGACCTCAATCAGTCCCAGCATCATGAACTAGTTTCAGTTTGGACTCCTGCTTGCAATGATCACCCACTTCACTATATCTGATATCTTGTCAAAAATGTACTGATAGTTCCACAACAGTTCTTAAAACTATGTAGTGCATTTTAATCAGCACTATAATTTACAGACTGGAAAATTAAATGGATATTAAGAATAGAACTCCAAAGAGCAGAGTATGCACCACAAAGAATATGTTGTCAGTACACAAACAACAAGTAAAATCCCAAGCTGCAAATATTGTCCATTTTTAAGAAACTTAAAACCACTGACAGGATACTAGCACCTTCCTCTGGAGATTGTGATGTTACTCTACTGTTTTCTTCAAAAGTTAGAAATGTATGCAGTTCTCTGAGTGCCACAGGTTTTCTTCAGTTACAAAATACAGAAACTCTGCTACAATCACTATTTCACTACAAATTCCCAGTGCTCTCTGAGAATACATCTGAACTCCTACAGGGCCAAATTTCGTATGAAGCATACTTACTGGATGAAGACAAAATAACCATGGAAACAGCTGTTATACAAAGTGACACAAACCTTTACAAAGCTAGAGTAAGCCTAAAAACTTCCTGTTCCTCTCAACTGTTTTCCTGGGCAGAATATCTTCCAGTTGCACAAAGTAAAGTAAGACCAAGAGATCAGTTCAGCATCAGCAAGTTTTTCAACAGTCCACAATATACAAAAAAATCTGCAACCTCTTTAATAAGCAGCTGATGCCTAACTCTTACAGAATGGACAGTGCCAACACAGAAAATCAGCACTCTGATTTTGCTTAGAATCAGCAAAAAAACCCCCTTACTTAAGGGGGGGGGGGATTATTGAAATATTGTCTTTTTCCAATGGGACAAACATAATGGGAATGTAACAGAAACTAATAAATTCTGCTTGTATTTAATACCCCCCTTTTCCAATACCTCCTACAGTCCTTATTGCTTGTGTACTTTACTTGCTTGCTTTCCAGAGATGTTTGGTTCCCCAGTGCCTTTTGGGAAGGCTTGCTCACTCTGTGCATCCCTTTCAAAGTCCTCTCTGCACTTTGCCTTTTCCTTCACACCATTACTGAGAAAACCACTGCCTGCACAACCCTGAGAAACTCCACAGGTTTCACTGAGTGGTTTGCTACAGAACGCTGCTGGCAGCACTGCAGGTGAGTGAGTAGAGTGGAGCCTCCTCCAACTTCTTCCAAGAATCTGCCCCATGACCTCTGTCCATCTGGCCTCTCTGTGGAAGCAAAGAGCCTGTTGAATATCCTAGATGAATCTTTTAGCCTCAAGTAGTCATTTTCTTCCTCGTACTAAATCTGGATCCAGAATCAGCATGTCAACTATTTCCTGAATATCTCCCAGGTTCACATACTACCTCTCCCATGAAGACACAGAAGAGAGAAAGCAAGTGTGAGTACCTTCAAGCAACATTTATATAAAAGGGACAGCTCTTTGAACTTGCTGGAATACTTCATTTTCATGCATAAGGGCATGGAATATTTCCAATAAATTTCAATGAATTCAGAGAGCAAGGAAACCACAGAAATGGTGCATCAACTCTCACCACTTTGAGACTATAGACTGAAACTAATTATAGATTAAACTAATTGAGTCATTTGAATATCTAGCTCCCAGGGCAAGTTTAGAGAAGATATCTAAAAGCTTCAATCACTGCCACGTGGCCAAGAACAAAAAAAAAAGGAAACCTAACTGGAACTACCAAACCTTATTCACAATTTTTTCTGGAGGCAGAGATGCATTCAGAAGTCACAGAACGAATAGTGACAATCCCTGTTTTCAAAAGTACAGGGATTATTTTGGATGTTAACTCATTTTAGTTCTACACAGAAGGAAATGAAGACTAACACTATGCACTTGCCTAGCATCGAAGCATGCAGCTGTTGATTTGGCAACTCATCCTGTGTTCCCACCCTCATATCCCTCCACAAGACTGGTTCATCAAGGCAAAAAAATGCTTCCTGCAGTTGCTACTTAGCTGCTAGACCTGAAACAAGAAGCTGTCAGACCAGCTCGTGTCTGGCTGAGGGGAGGAAAACCACTTTAGCAGCAGCCAAACTAGATCCAGTGAAGTCAAACATGAAATGGCACTCCTAGCATCTTGAATGCCTTTATGCATGGATGACAGCTAAGGAAAAATATATGGCCATCCCAGTGACAGAAGCAGGAAAATAAAAATATATAAAGAAAATAATAAAGAAGAGGGCAATACACGAGAGAAGCAAAGAACAAACAAAAGAAGAACCACATGGAAGCATTCACAGACCACCCCAGGTACACAACTCTACGCAGAAACAATGCAACTACGTTTATCACTGGGAAACAAAACAAAAAAACAACAACATTCGGCATAATGCATCAAAAAATAGAGAATGAGGGACGTAAGAGTTATGGACAATTCTCTAGAAATCTAGAGAGAAAAAATAAGACGATTGCAAGCATCATGTTATATTGAGATTTTTAAAATAGAAAAAAAATTTCAAACAAAAAGGGTGCCAGTAAAATAAAGCACAATTAAAAGAAACAATGATTGGCAAGAGCCAACCATCATTAATTGGAGAATTCAATAAAGGAAAATATCCAATAAAGTAATGGAAGAGCTTAGAAACATTCATGGACATATTGTTTGCTGTTGGTCTCACTATTGCTAATTTATAATCTTCACAAGAATTTTAAAGAAGCTGCAGTAGGGCAACTGCCAACTGAACAACAGAAGAGCAGTACCATTTAAAGTCCAGACCTTAAAAACAACATAAAGAAATAAACATAAAATTAATTTCCAAGTTTTAAGCACACATGCAAATCAAGCATGAAGCACTAAAGAAGAAATGCACAGTTGTAAGACCATACAGCAAGGTACCAGTATTAAGTTCTCATATACACAAAGTAAGGACAAATTATTTTTAACACACCTACAGCACACTACTCAATTTAGAAAAAATGCTGAATGTGAAGAGAAAATTTTGGTAAGTGTGAAAATTTTAAATAAAACCTTATTCTCCTAGCCTAGTGTTATAAATAAATAACTTCTTATCAAAGCAATAAAAAGTATAGTCACATAAACTAATTTCTTCTGCACAAGAATTTTAAAATTTTATAGAAGAAACCAACATGCATAAAAAGTAATTACCATTTCATTATATATACCATCAAATTAAATTTGTAATTCAGGCATTAAATCACAAGATTTAAGACATCCATAGCATATGACTTGACTTTACAAAGTTAATAAAATTTCCATTTCTTACCATTGTACCATTACCAGACTATTAAAAAAAGTATTTTTTTCCAAGTATGTTAAAAGAGGTTGGATACCTCAATCCCCAACAGGTTTCATTAAAAATTAAGATATCTATCAGTTACAAATACACAAAGATATACACCAAGAACAACAACCACTTGCATGGATTTTTAGAAAAAAAATTAAAATCACACAAATACAGATAAATACAGATGCGATTTCAAACACAAAGAGTTCCTTCAGTGAATAAGGAATATATATAATTTTTACTGATCCCATTATTTTCAAGGTGTCACAAAAAATCATTACATAGGCTTCAGAAAAGTAAGCTGATAAAACACCATGAAACACCCCAACCCTTGTAGAAACCCAAGCTAAACAAAGTTTTGATTTATTATAAGGGACACGGAATGTAAAGGTTTAAGTGGGCCTCACACAAGAGAAAAATCTCAAGACTCAGAGATATCTCAGCCTGCATCAGCCATTGTTAGAACAGCAGCAGGGCAACAAGCAAGGCTCCCTCACCTCTCCAAGTCAGACAGTTCCAGGACCATTCTGACAATCAGCACGACTTCAAAGCAATCACTCTTTCCCCAGTAACACAGGTTGAACACTTGTTTCCCAAGGCATGTGCATGACCAGATTTTCAACTCATCCATGCAGTCTGGAATGCCAAATCCTGAATAAGGGGTGACTGGGAACACCATACACACATTTGCTCCCCATTGCTTTTAGTATCACTCCAGAGGTATGTGAGAAAGTCTGAGGCACTGCTTCATAATCAGCTGGACAGCTGCTGCAAGAATTTTGCTATTTTAGATTGTTTTCTACTTGGCCTTGTATAACAGCGCTGACTGGAAGAGTGGAAATGCAGACTGCCCTACAGGATATGTAGCAATTCAAACTTCCTGCCCAAGTTCATTCCCTTACATCACAAGAGATAGCCTAACCTGCACTGCCTTAGAGGCACCAGCAGAAGAGCTGAGTAGTCATACCCTAGAATTGCAAAAATAAACTGATGAACAAGAATGCACGATCTTACAATAGTGACATTTTTGAAATCAAAACATTCTGACACAAATAGATTTGATTAAAATGGAACCAGGATCACCCCCTTCCTCCAAGAAGTATGAGATTAAGGGAAGAAAGTCAAAGGAACAGACATAAAAGATTAAAAAAATAACATGTAACAAAAGCTCAACTGCATTTAAGCAGTTAATACTCTCCAAAGAATGCTCCTAAACTTATGAACACTCCTGGAAAGAAAATGTGCGCAAAGCTCATCCTCCTACAGAGAGCTCCAACCACAATGGGATACTGAATTAAGCATTTCAGACATCAATGGTACCTGTGAATTTTTAATTAGGCCATAGAAGCCCCCACATGAACAAACACCGTGCTATTTCTACCTGTGAAATAAAGAAAAAGTTCCTGAAATTTAGTATTTCTGACTATCAAAAAATCTTTCCAAGTGAAGTTGAAGAAAGGACACCTCATACAAGCTATCTGAAGTATAAAGGGATTTAATGGGATTCAAGCCAGCAGAGATGATTTTTATCTCCATCTCCTGCTGCCAACTAGTGGACTGACAAACTGGTGAGGTTCAAATCAGTCTTGTGCTAATTGTATGAGAAAATAGGCATGACAGCAGGACTTGCACTGAAAAGATTTCAGTGTCACTGGTGAAACAGCTTCAAAATAAACTACTGTACTAGCCACTATGGCCAAATTCCATATTCCATCCTAGGAAATCCCTGATTTTTCATAACATCCCACTTGAAAAAAAAAACAAGTTACAAATCTGCAGGACTTTTTAAATAATGAAATGTCAATGTTAGAATACAGCAATAAATTTGGTTCACACTATTTTAACTGCAACACAAGATCACATCCCATTCCACGCAGAACACAAAGTCAATCAACAGTGCAACTACTTCAGAAATCCATCTCCACTCTCTCCAGATTTTACAGCTAGTCCTGTTTCAGAGCAATAATAATCTTTAACAGGTCCTCCCGAACTCTGGTAGTGTAGGAATTGACCTCTTGTCCAAAACAAATGGCAGTTAAAAAAGGAGTCTCCCTGGCTGAACATACTAATAATCCATGCTTACTCACAGTACAAATAAACACCCATTTCACCTCAGACTTGTAAATCATGCCATCATCATTTTGAGGTGTGATTTCACAGAAATGATGTAAACAAGGTTAGAGTGCTCTTGCTCAAGCTTGTCAATATGTTTACATCATGAAATAATGCCTTGTTTTATTAATTCAGAAATCAGACATTACATGGTGTGGGCATAAGAACAAGCATCAGGCCCAAGCTTACAATGCCTTGTACTTCCTGAAAGTTCTCACTCACATAACTGCAAGTGCCAGCTGCAATTGATTTTGCTATCATTCCAGCCTTGGTAGTCTCAACCAAGCAATGGGGGAAATTGCTAGTGAGACTTCTAATATTAATCCTTGCACTGTTGCAAATAACATAGATACAATATCAATGACTTCTCTTTTCTAATAATAGCAATTCTCTCAATGCTAGCTCAAAGAAAACATGCTTTGTCATCTTTGTAAGGGTGGGGAGAAGAGACAAGCATACTTAAAAGAGAGATAACTCCCTAGAGTGCAACCAGACAGAGGAAATCATCATTTGGAGCTCCTTCAGCTATCTAACCAGACAAGCTATTACTATTTCAGTTGGAAGTAATGAACTTCATGATTTTCTTCTTCCATGCTGTTTTGGGGAATGGTCCAGACTGACATTTTAGAGTTGTTGCAGAACTCTGCATTCAGTCTCAACTCTAAGAATAGTCCCAAGTGTTTAGACACTATCTTTTACTAGTAGCCAGCAAAACATTTAAAAACAAATACTTAGGAACACATGATAACTTTTCTTTTCAATAGGTTACTTTTCTTAATTTTAACATTTCTCACATACTTTCAACTGACACTTCATAAACCATGGAGTTATTAAAAGAGCTGTAATAGGAACAATTAGGGACACAACACAGACCAGTTGTAGGGGAAGCCTCATTGACAGAAATTACTGAAGGAGAAAGAGGCTTTTTACCTCCCAAGGGCTTGCAACTAATGTTCCAGCTAGATCTCATCTAGCAAAACACTGGCACTAAAGAAAGCCCCAGCACACAAGTTTCACAAAAGGACAGGAAACTAATTTATTTCAGCACCCTGGTAAATGTCTACACATTTGAAAATGGCTGTACCAGTGGAACAAAGTTCAAACACATAAAGCACCAGAACAACCTGCCACTGACATGTATCAAGGAAAAGAAAAAGTTAATGCTACAGTATTAATCAAGCAGTTAACTGTGTTCTGCCTCTTTCAGAGCTGTACCAATATACCTTACAATGTCCTACTGTTGCAGAAAGGCTAATTCACTATTATTCTAGAACAAGTTAAGCTGATGAGTTAACCTTTATTCTTAAAAAATCAAGCTAATTTGCTTGGTTTTGCTCAGTAACAGTCCTCAGTGGCTAAATTAACCAAAATTCAACAACAAGAACAAATAAAACCCCAAAACACAACATAAACAAAATGTAGATTGTTTAATGTAAAGGAAATACTGCACGTAGTTAGTGAATTATCTTGACCAGTTGCAATAAGAAGAAATACCAACACATCAGAGCTCATTTAGTATGGCTCATTTTTAGTTGTGGATAAGAAAAAAGTTTTCCTACTTTGTCAAATTTCAAAAATCTTCTCAACTGTCACTAGTACTGCAACAAGTTACTCTTGCTGAGAATTAAGCTGTCAAAAATTTAGCTGCTGATAAATTCTGAAGTCCTCCCTAAGCATCTCAAAGCAGTTTAATGAGCAGCTGGGGAGAAAAAAAAAAGGAACCTAGTTCCCAGCTGTGATAAAGTGCCTTCTTCAGAGGTAACACAGGCTGCAAACGCAGACAGCACAGGCCATCAATTTGAGAGAGATCTAAAACTTCCTGTAAATTAAGTCAAAATCCTACTGAACATTTGTTCCATCTGAATTTAAGATACTAGTGACCACCAAGAGCCAGAGCTGTAAAACACCAACTGCTTCTCTGTAGTCTGTGCAGCGCAGCCAGCATTGCACCAGTGGTGAGCATGACGAAGCCAGTTGTCCAAAAAGACAAGAGAAAGATCATTGCAGCTTGTGTGTGTCATGGCCTCACCAGATGAGAAAGTGCTGAGGCAGTAAGTCACACGGGAACAGGCCACACTGGCCTGGAAAGCAGAGGAGACAGCTGATGAACAAGAAAAGGGGAACAAGTGAAAAGGCACAGAATGGCCAACACAACAGACTAGGGAAATGATCATCACAGCAGCATCTAAACACATCCCGACAGAATGTATTCAACATTACTGCAGAAATAAGTTTTATGGTGGAAAATTTGGAAATGGCATTTGCCAGCTAGGTAAATAAATGTATGTGCCTGGCATCCAATTAGCATGGGTTTTGAGTGCAACTAAAATAAGATACACAGAAAGGGCCAAATAAAAACCATACAGAGTATTTTTTCCTGACAGGAAGTGTGATCTTCCCCTGAAATTACTGATTACAAAGTCCTAATCCTAACTGCATTCACACAAAACTGAAAGGAAGAATCTGCTGGGGTCTGCATATACAGATACAGTCAAACGATGTAGGAAATTGACCTTGAGAAACTCAACACTATGTTACTGCATGATAACAATACATGCAAAACCCAATCTGCCTTTCCTTCATTCTTAAACATATTTAATAAAAAAAATTTTCTATATTTTTAAGTTATAAAACTAGCAGTTTTAGTAGGGGAAATGGATCCAAATTTTTAATGGCTAAAAAAAAAAAATATGGTGACTTTGGCCACTCCAGCCAGTAGCAAATTTGACAAGGCCACAAATATCCAGTACCAAAAACTACGGCAGTTTTTGCTTCTAATGTCATTTCACCATACAGTCAATCTCAATTTTCATATATATAGAAATCATGTATCAGTAGACTTGAAACAATCTGCATATTCCTCCAAAGTGTGGTAAGGGTTCATGGGTACAGCTGTGTGCAGTTTCTCCAGGCTGTTGTAGCTACCAAGTCACCAACAGAACACACAGAAAAGTGTACTGGGAAAGGACTTCTCCAGTTTACCTTAGGTGGGGACTCCTGACTGCCTGGAGCTGTCTGATTGCCTGAACTCCCAACAGCTGCTTTTCAGGCAGGCAAAGCCTGCAATTTTGCTAGACTCCCTTAAAATTTAAATTCGCCCCCTTGGCAGAGACCAAGGCTGGAATACTTCACCTTGAAGTATCTTGTCTACAAATAACTTATGTACAAGAACATCAGAGCCCTCTCCTTCTGACATCAAGGATAGGAGCCTTAACTTATCATCACACATGAAATTACCAAGCTTTACCCCCAAAAGATTGTCATCCACACTGCTATTCACAGAATTTCAACACTGTTAAAAAAAAAAAATCACTTCCAAGTTAAAGTGTCTTGGATGGGTACACATCATCAAAATGAACAAACAGTATAGCAGGAGGCACTGACCTAGAATGTTCTATGCTACCCTTAAAATAATCTAAATTACTATGGCCACTGCTTATGCATTACACTCACCAACTCTCTTTAATGCAGCTTATTAATCCTGACCACCTACCAAATACCCTCAATGCAAAAATAGGTCATGGATTTTTACAGGTTTAACTCATTCTGCAAATTTCACCCTCCTGGGGAAATCTGAGAGCTCATGGCTCAAAAGAACTGCTTTCTTAATGCCCTAAAACTTTGAACTCATGCAAATTAAAACGTGTAAGATACTGTTTAATGTCATTCAAGAAAGCAAAGCTGAAATATTCAGGTGTTGGAAAGCAAGCTTTTACCCTGCAAAACTTAATTAAGACAACTCACTTTTGGATTAATAACCTCCACTGTAGAATAAAATGACAAATTCTAAAACATGGGAAACGTAGTCATTGTGTTGCAGAAGTATCTGCACTCAGGATACCTTGCTCATATTAAAAATAGAAAATCAATTGCTCTTTGTAGACAAAACAAAATACGGGGTAAAGTCTAATCTCCAGCAACTGGAAAGCACTGCCAGATTCCACTTTTTAAAATGCCTTTGGACACAGCAGACATTTATAGCCCACGCTGATCCTCAAATACCTGCCTGCCTCACAGCCGAGTTGCCGGGCTGCTTCAGGACAGAAACCCTCCACCAGGGAGAGGTGAACCGGGGCGGCCAACTTCTAAGGATTACCTATCGACACAAGCTCATGCAAGCATAGCCGAACGGCTCGGCTTAAGCCCTCCAAGTAAAACACAAACACAGAGCCCTTACGAAGCCACCGCGGAGAAGGAGGCCAGAGGGGCTGAAGCCGGAGGGGGCGTGCGGGGCCCATGCGGGGGCATCTCCCCGGCGCGGCCCAGGGCCGAGGCGCGCTGCCCCCACCAGGTGCGCTCCGCTCCTCCAGACACGGGCCCGCCGCGGGGGCGCGGCCCCACGGGCCCTCGCCGGGCAGCAGAGCCCGGCCGCCTGCGGACCGCGTCGGAACAGGGACCGGGCCCAGCTGCCGCACGGAGCGGGCACGGCTGACCGGGCTCCGCCGGGGAGCCGGAGCGCCCCGTTCCCGATCCTCCCTGCCGGGAGAGCAGGGAGGCTGATAAGAGGGGCCCGGCGCTGCGCTGGCGAGCCGGCCAGCGCCTCTGCCCTCCGCGGCCGAAGGGGAAACTGCCAGCCGCCGAGACAACTCGGGGGCCCCGGCGGAGGGCTGAGCCCCGGCACTGAGCGCTGTCCGCTCGGGCGGACAGCGAGCCGCTCCCCGCGCTCCCGCACCTCGCCGGCAGCGCTCTTACCTCTGTTAACATTATTACCCCGCTGCGCTGCGGCGGCGCCTCGGCGGCTCTAGCCCCGCAGCATGGTGAAGCCTGGCGGCCGCGCGGAAAGCTACCCCGCACCCCGCGGGGAGGCGAGGCGAGCGCGGCGGTCTGGGGGAGGGAGGGAGGGCGCCGCTGGAGCTGTTTTGTCAGCCGCCATATTTGTGGGCCGAGTAT
Organism: Cettia cetti; assembly: GCA_013401135.1. Classification (NCBI taxonomy): domain Eukaryota; kingdom Metazoa; phylum Chordata; class Aves; order Passeriformes; family Sylviidae; genus Cettia; species Cettia cetti. The sequence goes on along the minus strand of VZUI01044346.1, from coordinate 51,244 downwards.
TTTCGCGGCGGGGAGGGAGTGACTGTTGGGAAGGGCTGGAGATGATGGGCCCGGGCAGGAACCATCCTGCCGGGGGCCGGGAGGGGGGAGCGCCGCGCCGGGCAGGAACCATCGCAGGGAGGGGAGGGAGCGCGTTGGAGGCTCCCTGGGCGTGGGCAGGAAGTGTTGGCGCGGCACCGGCGAGGGCGGGCCCGGGGGCGTGGGCAGCCGCGCGCGGGAGGCAGGATTCCGGGAGGCAGGATTGATTGCGGGATGTGGCGGCGTGCGGGATCTGGCGTCGGCGGGCTTTTTCCGCCGGGCCGGGAGAGAGCGGCCCCGGTGGTTCCGCGTGTCTTGGCCGTGCCCGCGCATGTTCGCTGGGCTCCGTGAGCCCCCCGCTCTGGGTCCCGCCCCAGCGAATCGCTCCTGCTGCGCGGCTGAAGCGGCGGGTGCTTGTAAGCGCTGTTTGCTCACCGTCCCTCATTGTCTGGGACTAAAGAGCATTCCTGTGTCTTTTTTAAATTGTCTACATGAAAGTGTCACTGAGAATGGAATTCCCTAGTCCGTCCATTGAGCAGGGGATCCAGGGACCAGAGGCAGTTTATTTGATGAAGAGGAAGGTAACCAGGGCAGAGATTGTAATTTAGAACTATATGGTACTGTACTTTCCGTGTTGGTTTTAGCTATCCTACAACTTGATAGCTTGCTCTTTTTTTTCCCCTCATACCATGTATTTTATAGAAACAGCTGTCTCCGTATACTGTTATGGTGAGGAAAAACGTCTGCTGGTGATTTTCTTCCTAAGTAGCTGATGCAATTCTAGGAGATGAGAGCTGTGGATAACTTTCCTGGTTCGTATCCCACAGTCTTTGAGGGCAGGACAATGCAATAATTTTATGTGTCGTTAGTGCAGTGTCTTTGTGAGCATTGAATGGAAACTTGTCTTAGTTTACTCTTCAAATTTAGGTCTTGGTCTACAGAATGCTGGGAGGGGGGGAGGAGAGAAATGCTAGCTGATAATTGCCTAGGAAAAGCAAGCCAGTTGTAGGTTATGAATTTGCTATGAAGAACTCTGGTCTTCATGCTGAGTATTTATAGAACATTTGCAAACAGAAGACTTTAGAAGAAACAAAACGCTGCTTTGGCATCTGCAGTATTTAAGTTGTTCACACTAAATTTGCATGAAATTTGGCCTAAATACTACCAGTTTCGATTCTGTGTGCATTACATTGGATTTGTAGGGCATCCATTCTGTGTTTGAAACTGTAACTTCCTTCCTAAGTCACCTGTAGTCACAGCTGATAGTTGTGTATTATAGTTTACTTAGATGTTAGCTCAATCATTTTTTTATCAGTCTGGTTCATACAGTTCATTTGACTTTTGCAACAGCTGTCCTAAATCTTTAAGAAAGATGAAAGATCTTGTGCTTTTGAGTATTTTCTTCCTATTTTTAATGCCTGCCTGAAGCCATGCTTGAGAATCTTGGGAACAGAAGGGAGGGGAGAACTTGGAAACATAGCATTAATGTGTTTTTCTGTGGTACTGGGCTAAGGTAGTGTGGACAAGTTACACATGTTTTTGATTTAGGAAGGTCACCTCTCATCCTTCCCTCTGTATTTTTTTCAAAACAGTCTCTATCCTCAGGAACCACTACGAACAGATACATAACCAGCTAAAATGTAGGAAAGGGCATTAAAAATAGCAAAATGGACTTTTAGATCTAGACAGAATTGAAATGCAATTATGTGAGGTAAACATGCTGTAAACTGTGTTTCTTGATTGATCAGTAAATCAAGTCCATTCTGATCTGTAATCAGTTGCTGTACATTGACATATCAGTGTGTTTCAGTTGAAGAATCCATCATTACTTGTTCACAATAACAGAAATCAGGGCCATTGTATTACTTTTGGGTCTCTAAATTACAAAATCTGTATTGAAAGTGGGAAGTGACTTTTAATTTTGGTTAAATTACTGGTATGTTTTTGGTTTTATACCTTGGACCTTCTTTGGCAGTATTAGTTGTTTAAACTGTTTTCTGCAGTTAAGAAACCAGTATGATCGAATCCTGTGTTGTTTTACAGAATTTAATAATTAAATTCTTCTTCCAAAGTTGTTTTTTAGAGGTGGAACCTTTTATATTCTTCTGTTGTTCATAAAGAGCAGATCAGAGATCCGTCGTGATTAAGCACTGACTGTTGTCTGGCTTTATGGTATAAAAACTAGTAATAAGGGTTAGGAATTAGTTGTGTAAAAGTCAGGTCTATGAGAAGAAAAATTTTTGCATGAATAATAAAACTAGCTTAGCTTATGAGAGCAGAGTCCGTTTGTGAGAGCAGACAGGTCAGAGCCTTTTGGAACTAGTCTTAGGGTGAGTTGTCTGAGTGATCTAGTCTTCCTGTCAAAGGAGTTCCTTCAGTAGTTTGACGCCTTTAGAAATTGGCATAATAGACTTAAATAAAAGGCAGGCAGCACGGAGTAGTTCATGTAGTTGTTCAGTGTTTGCTGAAAAACCCCACCCAGTGTGGAGACGTCAAAAGGCATGAGTATGTGTAGAAACTTAAGATTTTGTGACCAAAATGTGTGCTCATCCTAGCCATGGGGCTTTGGATTGTGGGAGAGAAAGCTGTCTTTTTATATGGTATGTGATCTTTTTGCAGTAGGTTGTAAACTTAAAAATTGTTTTAAAGAGCTTGGGACTGGATTTATAAATAGGGAGATTTTTATCTGCCAGCAGTTGATTTGAGAACAGCTCCTAGAGAATCTGTTGAAGGAGAAGGGGGTGTGAGTACATGCATACTTAAAAGCAGGAAACATGTTTTGGCCCTAAGTCAAATCTGCTTTACAGGTGGAATATTTACTAGTTGCAGTCCATACTGCACCATATTGGACAGTGCGAGTTCTGTCATGTTCTTGTCATGTTGTGAAGAATAATGGGCTCACTAAGGATTGAGGAAAGTAAAAAAAGTATAGGGCTGTCAAACTGCCCACTTGACAAATGTGGATGTGTGCTTTTCTAGCTTTTAAATATAGCTATAGTAATTGAGTTGATAACGTGAGTGTTTGAAATTGCACTGGAAAAAATTCAGAGAAAACTTGTTTTTCTTTCACAGTTGCATTAGTTCTTTTGGAAAGAGGTCTAGAGGACATAATCTGTAGCTGTTGCAAAAATTTTAAAACTGCAGGCACCCCTAAGGTATTAAGAAGTATTGTATTAAAGGTTTTCTTGCAAGATAACAAATGCATTTTTTTCTTTGTGACGCTTCTGGAATGTTTTTGTTCTCATGCAGTGGTCTTGCCAACAGTCCTTCTAGAGTGTTTCTAGCAAGGAAGCTGTTATTTAGAAGATCTATTGATCTTTAAACTTGTACGAAACTGAGTCCTGTTGAGTAACAGTGACAGGCTTTTGGTTTTATTTTTAGTTAAATATATGCATTGGGGGCTGTAGAACTGAAGGGTTTTTTTCCCCTCACTACAGTAAAACTACTGATATTTTAATATGATTGCTTGGAGTTCATAGTATTAACTGTTGCTCTAATTTTAGGTAAACATTACCAAATGAGGAGAAAAGGAAGATGCCATCGAGTATCGGCAGCAAGGCATTCCTCTTCCCCATGCAGTATTAAGCACTCCCCGACACGAGAAACCTTGACATATGCTCAAGCTCAAAGGATGGTGGAAATAGAAATTGAAGGTCGCCTGCATAGGATCAGTATCTTTGATCCTTTAGAAATTATATTAGAAGATGATCTTACTGCCCAGGAAATGAGTGAATGCAACAGCAACAAAGAAAATAGTGAAAGACCACCAGTTTGTCTAAGAAGCAAACGCCATAAAAATAACAAAGTGAAAAAGAAAAATGAAGCTCTTCCGAGCTCACACGGTATACCTGCTACAACAGCTCCTCTTCCCGAACCAAAAGTACGGATTGTTGAATACAGTCCTCCTTCAGCTCCCCGGAGACCTCCAATTTATTACAAATTCATTGAGAAATCAGCAGAAGAACTTGATAACGAAGTTGAGTATGACATGGATGAAGAAGATTATGCGTGGTTAGAATTGATAAATGATAAGCGGAAAAGTGATGGAGTGTCAGTTGTTTCACAAAATATGTTTGAATTCCTTATGGATAGGTTTGAAAAAGAGTCTTATTGTGAGAACCAAAAACAGGGTGATCATCAGTCTTTAATTGATGAAGATGCAGTGTGTTGTATATGCATGGATGGTGAATGTCAGAACAGCAATGTGATCCTGTTTTGTGATATGTGTAATTTAGCAGTACATCAGGAATGCTATGGGGTGCCATATATACCTGAGGGCCAGTGGCTCTGCAGACACTGTTTGCAGTCCCGCTCTCGGCCTGTAGACTGTGTGCTGTGCCCAAACAAGGGAGGTGCCTTTAAAAAGACAGATGATGATCGTTGGGGACACGTGGTGTGTGCTCTGTGGATTCCAGAAGTTGGATTTGCCAATACGGTTTTTATTGAGCCAATTGATGGTGTCAGGAACATTCCCCCAGCCAGATGGAAGTTAACATGCTACCTCTGTAAACAGAAAGGTGTTGGTGCCTGCATCCAGTGCCACAAAGCAAACTGCTATACTGCATTCCATGTGACGTGTGCTCAAAAGGCTGGTCTATATATGAAAATGGAACCTGTGAAAGAACTAACTGGCAGTGGAACAACGTTCTCTGTGAAAAAAACTGCCTATTGCGATGTACATACTCCACCAGGTTGCACACGGAGACCGCTCAATATTTATGGAGAAGCTGAAATCAAAAACGGTGTTTGTAGAAAGGAGGGATCAGTCAGAACTGCTAGGTCTACATCAAAAATCAGAAAAAAGACAAAAAAAGCCAAGAAAACAGTGGTTGAACCCTGTACAGTTATGCCAACAGTATCTGCTCCTTATATCCCCCCCCAGAGGTAAGCAAACCATCAAAATGAGAGAAACCTTTATTATCTATTTAATTTTAAACCACTGCTTTTAGGTGCCACCTTGAAGTTTTTGTACATTTCTTACATGCTTTATTTAAAGGCCTTTTTCTGAGAATTACTGTTAATTATGTACGTTGTACATCTGTGGAGTTGCATTAAAAATGCAGTAACTTCCTCAGAGAAATTATTAAGTGATGAGGTGATCTGTCTTGTCCTCAGAACATGTGGTTTGGGTTTTTTTGTCAGACTAAGTTACGTTCACTTGTCATTCACTGTACTTCTAAGAATTAACTGCTGAGTTTGGAATAGTAGATGCAGTTATTCTTCATATTAAAGAAAAAAAGCCAAGCGCAAAACTAACTTTATTTGTAATTTTGGGTTCTGAGCTTCTTTTTTTAATTTTAATAGATCCAAAATCAAAATTACAATTGTGTATGTAAGTTTTTAATCTTGTTCATCTCACATAAATTAAGAATAAACTTGTAGTGTAAGATCTATTTAAGTTTCACAAAAAACCTTCAAGGAAGTGTTTTCCTTGTGTGGCAGAATAACTTCTTAGGAGGTATTTTTGAAATTTATGTTAGTGTGTTTACAACACATATTTGTTTACCCCCTTGAACTAAATTCTTACTAATTTAAGAGCAGTAATTTGGAAAGTTTCTCAAACAGGCACCAGTTCCGTGTACAGGCTCATTTCCTGTACTGTGACTGGACTCTGAATGCACAGAAGTGAGGGCTTTTAAAATAATACGATGCCTTTTAAATAGCTGACTCACGGGTCTCAGGTAGTGAGCAGTTAAAGGTTGTTAAATTAATCTAAATAAATACATGTTTAGAGACTGCCGTTCTTTCCTGTACTAATTTTTGTGAATGTAAGAAGCCACTCATTTTGACTTTGACAAACAGCCTTCAGCTCACGTGCAGTGTTTACAAACATCAGATTGATTGCTCTGTTCTCTGTTAGGATTGGCTTGGTAAAATGGTATTTTTGTTTAGTGATGCATTGCAGAAAAACTTTAGTTGATGGTAGGCAACTAATACTGCTATTTAAACAGGAACTACTGTCTATGGAAGGGGGAAGTTGGTGTAAAATAAATTTGCTTTGTTTTCCTTAGGACAATCCCAATTGGTAGTGTAGTATGTTTTTGTTTTGCTTTTTTTAAGGCAGTGTAAGAAAGAACATGAACTAAGAGTTGAGGATTAGAAAGTATGTTCTCAGTTGTGCCTCTGACAGTTCATTTCATTGGCAGCTTTTAAAAACGCCAGACTCTAAAAAGATGCTACCGTCAGAGGGCTTTTTTAAAAATAGTCATTAGATGCCAGGGGCAAAAATACAAAACCTTTTTCTTCTTTTTTTTTTTTTTTTCGTGTTAATGATTACATTTCTTTTCAAGACTGCAGGGAAATTCAGCTTTCTTCTATTTATGTATATCTTCATATTTCTAGAAACAAGTAGAGTTCCTGTATGTATGTCATAAGTGTAAAAAAGGTGGACAATTTAAAGGTACTTTAAAGTTGAGCTTTATTATAAATTGCTTGTCTTTGGCTGAGGGAGACCCTTGCTTAAGTACTCTTTATAACACGAACATGTTCAATCCTCGAAAACTGATCCCTGAATTAAAAGTGAAACAGGAATGGGCATATTAAAAGGAAAAGTAGAGGTCCAAATCTCTAGTTTTAGAACCAGTTGTCTAGTTTTCTTTGGCCGTTCTTCAATTTTGTTTTCTGTTTAGGAAACACTCATTTTTCTGTAGGAATTAAGTACATACCCATAAAGTATTAAAAAATTATTTGGATCATTTCACACTAGTTTTCATTTAAATTATTCTTTTTCTCTAATCTGTTTTTTTAAGTACTCTTTTTTTCCCTTGGAGCTGAAGCATGGTTTTTGAGAGGTCTTGAGGAAGACCAATTCATCTATTTAAGTTACTAGGGAATAAATATATGTATGCAATGTTTAAACAATAGTGCTTTTTTACCAGAAGAATTTGATTTTCATATGTTTTCAACATCTCTGGAAATTGAGGCACATGTGGAGATGCTTGGTTTGGATTGCTTTCTTAAAACGTAGACTGTACGCCTCGGCATGTTGCTGGCTCTTCAGAGTTGGTAGCTGGAAGAATGTACAAATATGAAGGTCATAGTCAGGAGGAAAGTACGTGCTGGATGCAGCCCCTGAGTACATCTGGTGAAGCTTGAGGAGAATCATCTTGCAATTCGTTCAGTTTGAGGAGAAGGATTTGTATCCTTTCTGGGTAGTGAGAGTATATGAATGGCTGAGCATTTTAGTAACAAAGTTTTTAATAATTCTGTTTTCCAAAACAATTATCTTAATGTTCAGGCTATTTTAACAAGACTGGGTGTGGAACAGCATACTTCATAGTTTCTATACAACTTTTGTAGCATGTTAGTTTCTGGATTGGTTTACCTTAGGTCAGGTTTCTCTGCTACTGCCTTGAATGACTGCGACCAGAATTTCTTACACAGATGTCATACACTAAGCTTTTTGCTGTTAAATTATATGGATAGTGTCGTTCTCTAAGTAGTTTATAATCTAATTATATGACCTTTCATCTGTGAACTTATGATTTCGGGGTGCAGATCAGAGGTTGCTAACCACTGATCTGTTGATGGTAGGAGATAAATGCTTATCTCCCCTGCCTACTTCCTTTTTTTTCCTGTAATTTATTTTTAATGCTGGGCCTATATCTGTCCTGTTGCCTGGGTATTTTGGAAAGTCTATACCTAAGTATCTACTTCCAAAGGTGCAGTAGTTTATCTTAGAGCTTTAAGGTGGTTTCAATTTTCAGTGCTGACAATACTACCTTGTAACTTGCTTAACACTTGTAATAATGTATGGGACTACCACGGAACCCTTATGCATGGAGGATGTGTATCAGACCTGGCTACAGAGATGTGTTGTTTCTTTACTAGGAAATTCCATTCAGTCTTTATTGAAATGCAAAACTCTTGGAAATTATTGCTTATACTGTACTGTTCATACTCATCAACTTTTTTGTTTGCCTGTTTTTGGTGGGTTTGTTTGTTTATTGGGGTTTTTTTGATTGTTTAAAGGTTGAAATGAGCATCATCTAAAAGTTGTGTTTCTGGAAAGGGCCAGAGCAGCTGTGCTGTGTGGGGAGGAGAGTGGGAAAGGACATTCTGAAACTGTCCCACTGTATGGGAGGGACCGAGAGTACCTGCTCCTCTTGGCAAATGCTAGTCAAAAAGTATCCTACCACTGCCACCAGCTAGTTTGGCTGAAGAAAATGGCAAATTTGTTCCTGAAGTATAGTATTGCCACTAGGGATGTGTAGTGGTTGAATTTTGCTTAGTAGAGAGATTTTCCACCCTCCTCCCCAGAAAAAAAAACAAAACTTAAAGGATTTTGTTTAGACTGCAGGTCGAGAATTTTCAGGTTAGGAAATCCTAACTTTTAGGGTTGACTTGACAATCTAAATCTAGGTGCTTTGCTTTGTTAGTTACCTTGCATTGACTCTGTGATCAATTTCTTGTGGGTTTTGTGGGGGTTTTTTTGTTTGTTTGTTTGATTTGGGTTTTTTTTTATGAGCTGCTTCTCATCCTTGTTGTTTTTAACTGTTGCCTTGTTCAGTCAGCAGGATGGTATGTGAAGCACAAGTGTTACAATGTTAGCTGGGAAAACTACATAGTTTCTCTTATTTTGAGTGCTTGATTCTTTAGTACAAATAGCATTGTTTTTGTGTAGTCTCTTAAACTTAGGTGTCAAAAGAGGCATTTAAAAATGTTCACCTCTTAGCCAGTGTCAATATTCACATTATTTTAAAAAGCTGTGGAACTTTTGTGGATATATACTTGGAGGGAAATAGAATATAATATAAAATATTTAATCTTCAGTGTTTTAAAAGTATACACTGAGATACAGTGTAATCTGCTTTATTAAAATGCCATTCCTGCAAGTACCGCCCTATTAAATAGAAGCTGGCGTTAGAAGTATATAAATATTTGCTTTAATCTTTAGTTTCTCTTTCTGCAAACATGGCATGTTTGTTATGCCTGAAATTATGAAAACATTTGAAATGCAATACTTGTATAGAGAGAGAATAAGTAAAAAAGCCCCACTTTAATTAGAAGTAGGAGCACTATATGTTGTTATATGAGGTGTGTTGCACCATTAATATTAAAAGGCAATGATAAGATTGTTAAGAAAGTAGGCAAGTAGTAGCCAACAACTGAGAGCAAAAATTTCCGAGACTCTTCCAAAAACATTTTCAGCTTTGCTGACAGGTCAGCATTTGTGCCCTGCATTAGCTGATTTCTCTTTGTTGATCTTTCATTTCATTAGGAGGAAAACTGTGCCTGGTGGTAAGGTGGATTTCTGTTACTGTCTCTCAAGGCAGAACCAGTATTTTCTTTTGGTTTGTAATTTACCCGGTTGAGCTATCATAAGCGTTCTTACCAAGTCATTAAATGCAATCTTGTTATCTTAACACAGGAATCTTGATTGTCTCTGAAAGGAAGTATGCACCAGAAAAATAAATAATGAATAAACAGAAAGTGTTGAAATGCAGTATGGAAGGAGAGGAACATTAACAAAGCCTTCAAGACACTGTTAGTCTGCATTCACAGATAATGCTTATTATTATTCATATACATAGCTTGTGGATTTTTTGGGTTTTTTTTTTTTAGAATGTTTTTTAGTGTACTCTGGGGTATTTGTAATACATTCAGAAAGTTTTTAAGGTAAGGAGTAAGAACTAAAAATTTGGCTTAAAGTTCAGCATGAGCTATTGAAAAATACTGCTGGGGCCAACATTGCAAAGAACTTGGCATCTGAATAAATGCAGACTAATGTCTGTTAGCTCTTTATCCTTGAATATACATGTATGTGTAATTCACAGAATCATGTGAAAATGCTTATTTTAATGCCAGGGGAGCCTATGTAGGTATGTCTTGTGACTCTACCTAACACTTGGATCATAGAATCGCCTGAGGGAAGGGAATGACAGAAGTCATGGATTGCTGATGTTTCTTGTCTTGTCACATTGTTTGACTTTGAAGCCTTTCTGTTACATGTAGAAACTACTGCTGATATCATCCTGATCTCTTTGTTTAAATAAAAAGTAATTTTCCCTAAATTAAAAGAAAAAAGACCAACTGTGGTGTTCACTAGTTTTGCCTCAGTGGTATTTTTAAAAAGTAAAGTTAACTTTTGAGCAATGTTTTGAAGCTAGTTCATCTTGACACAGGTTGGCTTATTATATAAGGATTAATTAATGTGTTCAAAGAAGTGTAACTTATTCAGAAAATTGTAAAAGTAGATTCTGAGTAAAAGTAATACTTTTTGTTTTTCTGTTTATTTTGCATGTACAAGGTCAGGAAGCTTAAAAAATGAGTATGTTACTTCTGTAAGGCATATAATTAATATTTTATGTGCTTTCTAAGGAGTTTGGCCCACAATGCTTACATATGGGATAATGCAGTTATGAAGACCCAAGATTTATGTGATTTTTATTTTTCTGAACTTCTGAGTTTCACCCGTTATGTGAACTTCCGTGTTTTTGTTGGGGTTTTTTTTGGGTGGTTTTTTTTTTTTTTTTTTTCTGGCAAATAGAGGGCGTTGTGATTTGTGCCACAGCAAAACATCTAAGGAATGCGTTGTCTGAAGAACTGTCTCCTGGCAGTTCTTTTATTCAATGATCAAGTTACAGAGTACACAAAAAATTAAAAGAAAAATACTGAGCTTTCTAATAATTACAGATCAAAATGTGATTTTTCATTAATACGTCTGATGTGAATTTAGCCTTTTGATATTAGATTTCAAAATCATGTGTGGTCATTGTGTATGTATATGAACTGGTAGAAATAAATCTGTGCATATGATTTTTCTGAGCAGAGGTTTTTCCAGTGTGACAAGGGGGGGGATTTTTATTGTTTGAGTTGGGTTTGGTTTTTTATTTTATTTGTTGTTTTGGGTTTTTTTCCTTATCCAAAGTTTTGGAATATTACACACTCTAGTTGTTAGAATAGGGAGAAGATAATGGAGAATTAACTGAAGTAATGTTTTCTTACCTCTTTAGTTCACTGTTCTACTTTTTCTGTCCAAGCAAAATTTTACAAACTCCTTGCTCAAATAGAAAAATAGGGGGTTCACAGTCATGTAAGCGAGACAGAATGCTTCCTACATGTGCATTCAAAATCAAATACTATTTAAATACCAATAAATGTTGAATAAAGAATAAGAACCTGGAGAGACCTTCAGGCTTCAGAAGATGTATCAGTAGATTAAATATATACTGTTTGACTCTCAACCTAGGAAAGGCAAATTCAGTAGCTAGACTTTTGAAACATAAGAGTGAAAAAGGAATAAAACCTGCAAAGTAGTGCTAAGTAAGAAAGTGTATTTGTTGCATGGGTATTCTGCAGACTTGTGCTGCAGAGGTTTCAATAAAATCTTTTTCAGTCTTTCCAGGATTTGCTATGTACTCTGTTAGGCATGTAGCTGAGTTCTGCTTGGTATTAAAGGAATGTTAACCTTTTCCAAAAGGAAATAAAGACATGCAGATGGATTCTGATTTTTACATAGTTATTCATTTACCTGTGTTGTCTTTCAAGTTGGTCAGAACAGTTTGAAGAAAATTTTTTTAAGTTAATAAGTCATATAGTAGGTTTTATGTTTTATTGAGGAATAGGATAACAAAGTTGTATTTCTTCACTGTTAAAAAAAAAAAAAGTGTATTGAAAGAGAAGTTTTACAAACACTTTGATAAGCAGCTGCTGCCAAAGGTTTTCCATGAGAAGAGTAGAGAGAGTCTCATCAGTCCGGGTGGCCATTCTGATCTTCAAAAGTGGGAGTTTTTGGATATGGAGCTAGGAGGAATAGTTGGTAAAGTTTCAGAATTAATTTCAATCCCCCAAATAAATTCTTCCATAGCTTTTTATTCTAGTCTAATGCTAATTGCCTTCCAGTAAGTGCCATTGGAATTACTGTAATTATCTTAGGGAACTCCTGTGCCTTTCCTGCTTCCTACAAGTCTCAGTATATTTTGTGAAACTTTGCTGAACAAGGCTTGAAAATTCAGGTGTTCCGGAAACTCAGTTTACTTTGTTGCAACTTGTTCAATATTTTTTTTTACATTTTGTTCTGACAGGTTTTAAAATATATCTGCAAGCTTTGTGTGGGAAAATAAGGGTATTTTATTTGCTCTGTAAAGTGAAACATAATTTGATTGCTAATGGGTATTAGCATAGGTCAAGAGAAACTGGTATGTTAATTATACTAAATGAAATTTTACAGAGTAAAACAGTTTTCCTGTGTTGTGTGTACCTTTAGTAGTGCTATGCTGGATAAAGGACAATGCAAAATAACAAACTGATAAAACTGGAGACTCAGGACAAGTATGGTAGTTAAAATACTAGGCTCATTTCATGTTCAAAAATTGCTTAGTTTTACTGGATATGTGATCTTCCTTTGGGTATTTGATTAATACAGATTTTCATATTAAGTTCTTTGTACTTGAGTTGTTATAGTAATGTCAGAATCACATACTCGCTCAAGAAAATGTTCTCTCCAGTTTATATTTCAAAAACTTAAGAATCTTGAGGTATTGTAATACTGAAATAACACCTGTAGAATTAAAAAGTGTCTATGGTCTGTGCAGTGGTTAGTAATGATGGATAAAAAAGAGGCTGATTATCTTTCATTGGCTTTCCTAGGTTAAACTGCCACACCATTGGTTACCAAAAATACTGGTTTCACTTTTCCTTGTAACCAGTTGCCATAGCTGCCACAGTGATATGTAACTCAACTGGGAAAGGAAGGAAGTCATGAGTCAAAGAAGGCAGCTGTGAGATTTGCTAATATGTTAAAAGCACCTCTCTTACCTTGACAAAATTTATTTTATGCATTTATTTTAAAGGTGAGGAAACAAGGACTGAGTAGCACACTCAGTTCTATGAATGCATTGACTGGTGCTTTAAGTGTATCATCCTTTACAGTGTAGATTATCCATCAAATGTCTCCATGTGAGGAGGCTGTAGGTGCTATTTCAAAGGTTCAGTTCAAAAGGGACCTTTGCCTGTTTAAAGACAAGCAGGGGATTGTATGATAATCCCCGTTTGTAGTGCGCATCAGTGTTTTACAGGACTGGGGAAAGGAAGTAGTTCTGGCTCACTCAGTTGGCTGTGGCACAATTAAAACAGTTCTGAAAAATGTTTTTGTCATCTGTGTAGTTTTGGCATGTAGCTCTAAAAAAAACCAACCCAGGAATCGGTACAACTGCTAGTGCTAAAACATCAAAAGGCTGCTTGAAACCTAATGCTTTTATGAGAGCAGTTAGATAGCACCAGTCACTGAATATCATTGGAACACAGTCACCTTTTTAAGAATTTTCAAATTCCTCTATCAATGTACTTTGTTTTAAATAATTGGTAAGTTGAGGGAAAATTATGGGTTTTTTTCTCCCAGTAGTTGGTATGCTTGACTTGACTTTAGACAATAATACAGAAAGCTGTTCTTTTTCGATGTGCTTATACTGGAAAAAGTTCTGGTGTGGACAGATACCTTAGCAAAAAAAGGCCATTGCTGAAGTGTTTTCTGTAGTTCTGGGAGGTGCCCTAAGTTCTCTAAGTTTTGCCCCTGCTTTGGGGATTTGTCAGTATGGTGTAGCAATTAATCGTTTTATGTCAAAGTCGGATTCTGGATTGCAAAAAGATGAAGTCTTTAAACAGCTCTCCCTTACATAGCCCAAATACATGCCTTTTTTTATTCTTCAGTAGTTTTTTTATTCAATCTCTGTTGAAAAAAAAAGGGAAGTGAATGTATGGAAAATTCCTTTAGATGGTGGGAGCTACAAAATTGGTACCCAGTCTGCGACTTATTAGGGTTCTACAGCAGCACTGTCTCATTTCCCAAAAATGGTTGTAGTGCCCATCAAAATTTAAAGTGTTTGGGACAGTAAAAGTCAACCTGGAAGTATCAGGCTGAGTAAAAGGATGGTTAAAGAGCTGTGGTCTAGATAGTGGGTTTTAGAGTCTAACAGCAGATGTAACATCCTAGCACTAAGTTCATAGTGTAGAGGCTCTGTAGATATGTGCCATGTGAAGAGTTTAAGAGCTCTGTAATTTGACAAGTATATAGCTGCTACCCATGTGTGGTGTTTAAATGAAATACTGCATTTAATTTAGAGGGGAAGGCAGAGACAAGTAATTTCCAACCCCATGTTAGGTAGTTTCTGCACTCCAAATTACCTTCTGTTTATTTATATTTTGAAAGTTGGAGAGTGTCTTCTGTGAACATCTTTCTTAAGCTTCTTTTAGCACTCTACTATTATAATTATAAATGAATAGAACGGTTGGTTACGTGAATTGGCAAATGTACTTAAAACTGTAGTTAAAAATGTTTGCTTAGTCTTGCCACATCTGATGGGCATGAAGCCAAGACACCTTTTTTCATGTTATGATTCTCTGATCTTTCCAAATAATTGTGTACTTGGCTGTGCTTCTTTTGACTCAGTTCAGTAGGTTTTACCATTTCCAAGAGATTTGTGAAAGCAATTATTTGATTTTGATTGCATTCTATAATTAATTGTAATTATGTTGTTTGAAGTTCAGTAGGATGACATCTGTTCTGCATTGAGTAAATCTTTGTGGAGCCTGTGTCTGTCTTCCAGTGAAAGATGTACAAGACAGTCTGAAGTCCATCTGGAGACCTTCTAAACTTTAAATTAAGCTAGAATTTTTCAAGAATGCTTAGTTATTAATTAAAAAAACAATGTTGTTGAGGAACCGAAGGACAGAATGGCACTGTAGTTTAAAGAATACTGGGTTTGCTCTGCCTTTACCTGGTGAATACTGAAAACTTTAGCTATAGTTAGTAGCACTGAATAGACCTATTGCACCTTATCTTCTACCAAAAAAACCCAGGGATAAATGACCTTTGGTGAACTCAAAGTACACTCACTTGTATGTTAGTCTAAAAATATTTATTTTCCCCAGATGTTCTTAAAACCATTTTACCCAAGGCTTTACTTTACATTTTCTTTAGGTGTTTTGACTAATCTTTTAGCACTTACCTGCAAAACTGCTTTCTTCTAGTACAAAAAGGGAAAAAGCAGAAAAGTAATAGTATGTCTGTACAATCATGATTTTTATTTAAATGTCTCATGGTACTGCTCTACAAATCAGACACTTCTTGAGTTAGTGTTTGCTTGGTTTAGTATTAAATTTTGGCAAATATGTGATAAACTCTCTACTAGGGTTTGAAGAGTTTTGCTATGGGTAATAGTAATAGTCTGAGTGAAGAAGTAACAGATTTCTTTTTTCATTGTTAGTACCCTTTCTGTAACTGTTTTACATCTAGCTCTTTCCAGCTCACCCCTGCCCCCAAATGAAGGACCCATCTCTCTTGCAGTACAGGGGGTTGGTAGCTTGGGGCATCTTGGTTAATTTTACAAGGGCTGCCACCAGTTACAAATACCAGCATTATCAGAGAAAGAGAAAATCTTTTCATTCTACAACCATTAACTTTTTCTAACTTTTGTTTTGCTGTAATTTCAAGATACTATAAGCACAGACAACTGAAGATTGGTTTCAGATAAACTTTCTTTTTAGTGTTTTCGGAAACCACTGTTGTGTTTGAGACCTGGAGATCTGTTTAACATGTCATTATTTGCAATACAGGAATCAGTATTGTTGTTTGTGATGTTCATAAAGCACTTTCTTTGAGTATTTGTAAATGAGTATATGCTTAGAGTATTTAGGTTTGTTTAAAAAGCAATTTTGGAGAAAATACTGGTTGCTTTTGATTGAAATATATTGTTAACTGTTTATATCATCGTCACCATCTTCTCTGTTTGATTATTTTCATTGTATTTGTGGGGTAAAATAATAATTGTTCCCGTGTTTTGTATCTTTTGTTTGGTTTATTTGTCAGAAATTAAATAATAAGAATGATTCAATACTTTCATTTCATGGTTTTGTGCAAAAAGTTTGAATATGTACTGTCTGTAAAATAAACGACTAATTCTTTCTGTAGATGGCAACAGATGATCTGATGATTTTCATAGTGATTTGGAGCTTTTTATCTGATTTCATTTTCAGTCGGAAAATCATTCTGAAATGCACATAAAGCTTTATTCTCAGCCCTAATCTGGGATTGCTCTTCCAATAGTGATTACAAAGAAATTGATTCCCTTTAGCGTTATAAAGTATTTTAATGTATTTAGTAGAAAGCGCAGTGTCAAGCACATGTGTTTTGTTGAAACTTACTGCTCAGAAATAATTGTACTGAAAGGGATCTTACTGAAAGAAGTTAGTAATATAGTGATTACTTCTGGTTTTACAGTGTACATTCGTATATATGTGATGTTTAACTTCCATAGATAAATATGTTTTATGCTTTGCTGTGAAAAATACAATATCAGTTTTTCCATGTTTTAGATTAAATAAGATTATGAATCAGGTGGCCATTCAGCGAAAGAAGCATTTTGTTGAACGAGTGCACAGTTACTGGTTGCTTAAAAGGCTGTCTAGGAATGGTGTTCCACTCTTGAGAAGACTGCAATCCAGTTTACAGTCACAAAGAAACACACAACAGGTATGTGACATACTTTTTACTTACAAGAAGAAAACAGAACTTTTCTATTTTATTGAGTTAAAAATAAATTAGGAAACCTAGTGCAAAGCAAAAACTTTGTTTTACTCAGGACTGAATAAATTCTTCACCCTATTCTGAAGTGATATTACCTGTATTGGCAGTTGGGAATTATCTATTATTTTTTAATATGTGAGATTAAAAAAAAAAATTGTGGAGCTTTTTCTTCAATTTTGCTTAAATGTTTCACAAAAATACTATCATCACAAATATCATAATGTAAATATCAAATATCAATATTATGCTTTGATAAGTGTAGTTTTTTGGAATTCATTCTTCAATGTTCCATCAGATTAAAAAAAAGTTATTTTGTATTCATCAAAAGGTAGAAAGCAAATATCTTACTTGACAGTTGAAAAAAAAATGTGGATTTTAACAGGCTAGACAGATAGTTTACAGTTTTCAAATTCAGATTTGTATTGCCCACCTTGTTCCATAATAACAAAATGCAAATTGTTGATGAAATTCGAAGACCTGATTCAGCTTCTGGTTTTGCTTTAGGAACAGTTAAATGGGATTGTAGACGAGCGTGTGTTTAGTTGTACACTCCCATAAGTTGCTGAAAAACTTTAAAACAGCAACTCCAGGTGGTCTGTTTTGGTTTCAAGTTACTGGACAGCTTCAAAAATAATTAAAACTTATGAATTGTGTGGATCCATGCACATAGACTTTGAAATGCTGTGAAGCATCATGATGTGGAAATTTTTACTGCATCTCAGTTAATTTTTTTAATGGAAAGAAATGTGTAGGTGGCTGTGTTCTTTGCATTCTCCTGGTGTTTGACTTCCTGTGAAATAGCCTGTAAAATGTAGGAATTAATTTTATAATAATTTACTTGTATTAAATTGAATTTTTCCCCCTTTGAAGTGGAACTGTTACTTTGTTAGAATTGTATTTCTGTTTGCTGATTAAGTAATTGATTGTTGTAGTCATAAAAGTACCATGGTCAACATTGCTTCCTAATTATTTGATCTATCATGTTTGTGTGTGTTTATTTTTTTTTAGCTTTTTGTGTGGAAAAGCTAATTAATAATTTTCAGAATAATTGAGATTGGAAAGGACCTCTGAAAGTTATCTGGTACAACCCCACTGCTCAAGCAGGGCCACTTACAACAGGTTGTCCAGCTTCACGTCCAGTTGGCTTCTGAGTAGCTCCAGGGGTGCAAACTCCACAACCTCTCTGGGCAGCTGTGCCAGTGCTTCGTCACTCTTACAGTTTAGGAAAAAAAAAAATCATCTTATATTATGTCCGTTCTTGCTTTGTGCCCGTTGCCTCTTGTTTTATCGCTGGGCACCACTGAATGGAGCCTGGCTCCATCTTCTTGCCTCCTCCCTGCAGGTGTTTATGTGTATCGGTGAACCCCTCAGTCTTTTCTCCTCCAGGCTAAACACTTCAAGCTCTCTCAGCCTTTCCTCGTTGCTGAGATTCTCAAATTCCATTTACGTGGCCTCCTTTTACATGAAGTCAACTTTGAATATAAATCAACCATTTGTTTATCTTGTTTTCATTGTTTCTATATTACTCCATTTTGAAGTTTGATTAATCTTTTACATGAGAGGTTCTGAAGAGTGATACCTAACAATGTACCTAATTAGTGTTACCTAATAATAGTTGAAATTTGTTTATTTAGATAATAAACTTCTTTTAAAATGAGCTTGAGTCCTTATAAAATACTGAAGTCAAGCACAGAAGTGTGGTGCTATTGTGGCAGTATAAAACTAGACCATTGTTAGTGTCTGAAAAATTACACAATTCAGTTTTCTTCTGGGATGGCATGATAAGGTGGCAACATTTCCATATATTTAAATAATGACTATCACAATAAAATTATTGTAATTGATGTTCAATTAAAATAAAATAGGCCTTTGATATTAACATTTTAAAATTCAGTTGCTGGTTTACACTTCAGTACAAACAGTATTTCTTTATTTTCGTTAGTAATTTGAGAACAATTCTTAAATAAGGAAATAATATATTCTAAATAAATTGGAAGCTATTTATATTGGTCTGTTAAAAATTTGTTCTTTTGAAAACTAAAATCTAGTTTCAAGGTGAGCTGAGTATTAAATGCTTCTGTTGATGAAAAATGTGTAGTTAGTGCTTTTCAGTGAGTAGCAAGTGTTCTGTCCATGACATTGTGTCTTTTCCGTAGTACCTTCAAAAGCTATTTATTAAACCAATAAATAAACCAAATTCAATAGCTATTTATTAAACTGCAAGGCACTTAATGTATTTTGTTACTTCCAAGTGTAAACCAGTTTATAATCAAGAAAATAAACAGCAATGGCATAGCTGTTGTGAGAACACTTTAAGAATTTTTAGATAGCCTTGATTATTTTGTTCATTTCAGTCCAGATGGGAAAATTCTTTTTGTTTTATGTGAGGGGTCAGAATATCAAGAAACTTAGATAGATTTTTCACTTAATCAAGTAATTTTAAAGAGTGATGTAATACAGATTCAGGGGCTTTTAAAAATTGTTATTTAAACATAAAAGAAGTATTATAATGACTAACCAAAACCTTGAAAATGGTTTCAGGATGCATGCAGGTGGAAAGTGGCTTTGATCCCTCTCTGGTTACTAGAACAAATTTGGCAAAGTAAGAGGACTTCATGATTTAGACTTACTTCATAATAAATGTGTTTCAGAGTTCAGTTATGGTGTGGTTTTGAAGGTCTAAGAGTTCTAAACCAGGCAAAAAGACCTGGACTGACTCACCACTTGCAGGAACAAGGAACTCTGTAAGAGAATGGTTTATACTCTCACTTCTCTCTCCACCTAGAAATTGAGGAAAGGTATTGGAATACTCTAATATATTTATATCCTCATTATTTTAGTGTTTGGTTGGGGTTTTTTTTCCTGACCTTTAAGAATGCTTGAATGAAAATAAGGCATGAAATGTAAGTGTAGAAGCTTGCTGCTGCCGTAGTGATGTTAGTTTAAAGCCACTGTTAGAAGAAATAAAGAAGAAGGTGCTGGTGACTTAAGGTCACACCTGCACTGAAGATTTCATTAAGAACACAAGTTGCAACCACTAAGTGGTTTTGTCTGATTGGCATACATGTCCAGCAGAGCATGCTAATTAAACTAATTGTATTGCCCAAGGTCCAACTTCATCACTGTCATTCTATTTCTGTTTGTATCAATTAAGTTACAGTCTCTGTAAGGAGTGAGGCTGTTCTCACACATTCACATCCAGCATAAGGAGGGATATGGTGCTACACTGACAGTATTCCTGCTGGTGTGAAGACACTTGTAGCATACTAATGGTGAGACAAGCTCTCAGCTGGTGCATGTTCTTTGTGTAGACTTAAAAATGTTTTCCTCTTCCCTCAGTAAATGTGTAAGTTTTAGCTTTTCTAGGTAATACCGTGTTCAGCAAGAACTAAGTCCATTGGAAAATCATGAACTCACAGAATGGTTTGGAGTGGAAGGATCCTTAAGGATCATCTAGTTCCCACCCTGCTGCCATGGACAGGGACAGCCTCCACTAGACCAGGTTACTCGATGCTCCACCCAGCCTAACCTTGAACACTGTCAGGGATAGGGCATTAACAGCTTCTCTGGGCAATCTGTTCTGGTTTCTCTCCACCCTCACAGTCAAGAATTTCTTCTTAATATCTAATCTAAATTTTCCTTTCCCTAAATTTTCAGTTTGAGCTCATTGCTCCTTGTCCTATCAGTACAGCTCCTGATGAAGAGTCCCTCTCCAAACGAGAATTTCTTGTGTCATCAGCCAAATGAAACTTGGTGGCTTGCAGGACAGTTGTAGAAAGGAAAGACTTGGAAGAAGAAGAAAGTTAATAGAAATATGTCAGAAATAAAAAATTTTGAAAGGAACTCTTGCTGTCTTCAGTTTTTACTGGTTGATTGTTGGAAGCCAATGCATCATGCTCTCTTCAACTTGCCTGGATCTTTTTAATCTAATTAAGGTGTACATTGTATGTCAGATAATAAATAGGTTAGGGCAAAGGAGAGTTGTCTTAGCTACTAAGCTGTAAACTGTCTGCCAACATTACTTTGCATAGAAATGTTAAAAAATTGGAAGCTTGCTATTAATCCTCAACCCAGAGTGCCATTCAGAAAAGTGGTGTATGTGTTTAGAAAAAAAGGCAGGCAGGGTGCTTTTGGTATCTTGGGTCACATCTGCAGCTTGACAAGTATGTGCCTATTATATGGAATGAAATTAGTAAAACAACTGATTCAGGTAGATTTTTATTTTATTTGAGTGCAACTGCACCTTGAGGTTCTGCCAAATACTTAAGTGTCTAAGAAACTACCCTAAGGCCTGCTGCAACATTATTTTTTCTTGCTGTATTTAAGTTTCCTGACCCACCCTAGAACTAAAGCTCTTTGTTGACTTAGCTTTCATCAGGCTAGGTTTCCCAGTTTCTTAAATTATGCAGTTACAGAGAGCAAAAGATCAGGCTCTGAATGTTTGCAAGCAAAGGGAGGACAAGCCTTCTACTTCTGGCCGTTTAATTTTGGTTCTGGAAGACAGTAGAACTGAAAACGTAGTACAGCTAAGAGTTGGGTTGCATTTCCATGCATGAGGTTTATGCTCAGAGATGAAGTGGTCTTGGGGAGCAGCAGTTAGTGGCAGTGTAGACTTCCTGTTTCAGTCAGGCTCTTGAGAATTTAAGGAATTGAAAATTATTGAAAATATTAATACTCTTTTCTGTCAGAATTTACTTTGAACTATTCTGATCCCAGCAGTTAAATTATCTTGTGTCTATGTAAAGATTTAACTCTTTAAAAGAAATTACAACTGTCAGTTGTAATAGTCATTGGGAAAGGGAACTAGAAATTTCTAGCTCCAGTTTTTAGGTTGTTGTTTTTCTTTTTGTTGGTTGTTGTTTTCCTCTTATTGAAAAGAGGAACAAACTTATTTTCAGGTTGCTATATTCTAGTGCAGAAATAGTTGATATTTTAAGTATTTTGAACTACAGTGAAGTCAGAGATTTGAATAAAACTAACCTTTACCTTTACAAGGTATGTAAAGCAATAAAATACAATGAAGATGGCAATTATAGCTCTGGCAAATCTATTAGATAATGTTTTTAAGCTTCCAGCGTTTGTAATTCTATATTTAGAGCCAACTATCTGAAAAATTTTACGAGCTTCATTTAGAGGACATGTGGTACTTCTAAATTATTCTCTTAAGGAATTTATGGCTTTCAGTGTAATAATTTGTTTGTTGTTCATCTGCTTAGCCACTGTTCTTTATTCCTCTCTCTTCTGTATATAGAAACTGATGGGATTTACTGTTTTTGATTTAGCTTTTAGAATACCCTCCAAGATGACTTAACAAGTGTATATTGCATGATGCTAGTTGTGGGCAAGCATACAAGGTTTTGGATATCTCTGAGAGATACTTTTATTAAATACTCATTTTTCAAATGTAATAATTTTCCAAGTCAGATTTTTCTTTTGTGTCCTTGGTAATAATATCAGAAATTCAGTTTCTTTATGGCCTCATTTCTGGTGAATTACATTACCAATACCATTTGCATCCTATAAGTAATATTCTAGTATCCTCCCTTTTCCTTATGAAAAATAGTAAATGCAAATTTTGTATATACAAATCAATCTAAATACTGCAAGTGTTTAAACATTACTTACTCTGAAAAATGTGTAAATTAAATTCTTTCATCCATTTTCCAAAAGGGTGTATTGCTGCATTATTCACCTGCAGTACCATTTGTAGTTACTATATTATCTAATAAACTGCTTCTCATTTCCTGTCCTCACAAGCCATAATTACTCTGTTTTGTTACAAGTGTGTCCTAGTTTTTCTGGGTGTGAGGGAGGTGGACAATGTTGACCATGAGTAATTTGTTTCTATGCAGCTGGAGTTTCTGAAGAATCTAGTGGTGTTCACCTAGTTTGGATTTTGATGTGAAAATCCTGTATTGTGTTTTGCAGCTTGTTGTATTTTTCAGTTGCTGTTTGCTGCAATAGCCATTGTCATAGGATTGCTTTCCAGTTTAGATTTTGTTTTCAATGAAACCCTTGAGTAACTCTGGAAGATACCCTGACCACAGGTTTTCTGCTGTTGCAGCATAAAGCTTATGAGCAAGTGCCCATCGCTACAGGACAGTAGTTTTTCCTTTCATGTGCATACGTTTGTAATTGTATAGAACTATCTTATAAAAAGAGGTATGCATTTTTTATTTCATGAAAATGTTTTTAATTCTTTTCTTTTCTTAGAGAGAAGATGATGAAGAAATGCAAGCCTTAAAAGAAAAATTGAAGTACTGGCAAAGGCTGCGCCATGATCTTGAAAGAGCACGTTTATTGATAGAACTTATACGTAAGCGTGAAAAATTAAAAAGAGAACAGGTAAATGGTGAAATTTTTCTAAAGGAAAGATAATTTAACTATTGTCACACACAGTATTTTTAGTAGAAGGACAGCTGTATCTTAATCCTCACATAGGGTCAAGTAACATATGTGCATGCTCTGCACTCAAACTGTTTAAAATATATAAGATTATCGTAGAATGGCTTGGGTTGAAAGAAACATTAAGGATCATATAGTCCAACCCCCCCTTCAATGAACAGGGACATCTTCAACTAGATTAGGTTGTTCTAAGCCCCGTCCAACCTAACCCTTAATTTTTCCAGGAATAAGGCACGTGCCACCTCTCTGGGCAACTTGTTGTTCCACTGCTTGACCCTCATTGTAAAAAATTTCTTCCTTATATATAGTCTGAATCTACCCTCTTTTAGTTTAAAACTGTTAATTCTTGTCCTGTCACTACAGGCCCTACTAATCAGTTTGTCCCCATCTTTCTTATAAACCACCTTGAAGTACTGAGAGGCTTCAATAAAGTCTCACTTGGGCCCTGTCTTCTCCAGGATGAGCAACCCCATTTCTCTTAGCCTTTCTTTGGAAAAGTGCTCCAGTCTGATCATATTTATGGCCCTCCTCTGGACTCACTCCAACAGCTTCATGCCCTTATGATGGGCTGCAGAGCTGGATGCAGCAGTCCAGGTGGGACCAAATGAGAGCTGAGCAGAGGGACAGAATCACCTCCCTTGACCTGCTGGCCACGCTTCTTTCTATACAGCCCTGGATACAGTTGACTTTCTGGGCTACAAGCGCACACTACTGACTTGTATTGTGGTTTTCATCCACCAATACTCTCAAGTTCTTGACAGAGCTGGAGCTGTTCATCCCCTGGGTTGCCACAACCCAGGTGCAGGAGGGCCTGTAACTTGACCTTGTTGAACCCCATGAGATTCCCATGGGGCCCACTTCTTGAACTTGTCTGGGTCTGGATGGGATCCTGTCTTTCAGGTGTGTCAACTGCACAATTGATCTTGGTGTCATCTGCAGATTTATTTAGGGTGCACTTGATCCTTTGGTCTTATTTCATTGAGGAAAATACTAAACACTACTGATTCCAGTACAGACCCCTGAGGGACACCACTCATTACTGATCTCCATCCAGAGATGGAGATCCAAGCCATTGATCACTGTTCTCTGGATGCAGCCATCCAGCCAATTCCTCACCTATAGAACAGTCCACCCGTTGAATCCAACTCTCTTCAATTTAATTTGGAGAGAAGAATGTTGTTGGGGACCGTGTTAGAGAAGTCCAGATAGACAACATCTTCTCTTGGCTGCTCATAAAGTTACTCCAACATAGAAGGCCACTAGGTTGGTTAGGTAGGACTTGCCCTTGATAGGGCTCTGCTGGCTGTCCTGAATCATCTTTGTGCCCTACATGGAAGCTTTGCCTTGTGAAATTATCCATAATACACTCCAGGAGTCTCCTACAGCTGCTTGTGCTATTTTTCCAGTCTGAGTGGTTGAAGTCCCCAGCAGGACAAAAGTCTGTGAAAGCAATGGCTGTCTGTACCTGGAGGAATAAGGTTTTGTCAATAGTCTCCCCTAAGTCTGAAATAAATACCAATCACCCAATCACAGGGTTCCTTCTCTCAACTTAATGTCTAAGCTTTTAGCTTGCTCACGGCTTTTCTTGAGAGAATTCTTCATGATATATTCATTTCTCAATGTAGAGGGCAACCCCACTGCCCCTTGGTATGCTCTTGGCCCTTCTGACCAGCTTGTAGACAACCATAGTCACACTCCAGTCATGGTATTCATCCCACCAGATTTCTGTAATGGAAATTGGGGCATAGCTCTCTACCAGCAGTGTCACCTCCAGCTCCTTCTGTTTGTTGCCCATGCTGTGTGCATTGGTGTAGAGAAATTATTTAAGAAGACATTCTCTTAGACTTGGAAAAAAGGTTGGTTTCTGAAGAACTGTAGAAGATTTGATCTATTCAGGTTTTCTTAATACAGGTCGATATACTTAGTTGACCTTTTAGCCCTCTGTCGCGAAAAAAAGCAAAAATAAAACCTGCATCTGAAGTTGTATGACATTCTACAGTTATCATTGCCAGGAGAAGAGATTTGAGGACGTGATTGTGCAGAAAAATAAAAGCTTATATGAAAACTCTGAATGCAAAACGTTTACACTTAGGGGTTTTTTTAATAGTCCTTATTTGTAAAAAAAAATTTCATTTTCACTTTTGCAAACTGTGAGCATTCATTGGCAGCTAATATAATTTGTCCTTCTGGAATGCTTTCTGGAATTCTATGCATCATTCATGTGTATTCACATATCACTTGCTTTACACATACATATATTATTTATATGCGTGTATTTTCCATACGTGTGCTTATATTTTATTTACATGTTTATATTATATATATGTACACCCACCTTTAATCGTTCATTAAGAATTTACTTTAGCCATAGCAAGACTGTTTCATTGTTGATAACTCTTTAAATGGCCTGAAAATTCAGCTGCAGAGGAATTGAAGTAGTGTCAAAAATAAAAAAATTCTGAAGGATGTTCAAGTATTTGAAGATGTTGAATCTGTTTTTTGAAATAATTTTCTTGAAATTTATGTAAAACATTGTCTTTCCGATTACTCTTTGTTTTGGTCTTATGTAGCCTATAAATCAGATTCTCTTTTTAAACTTTGAACATAGTAGTACAACTGATATTTCATTTGAAGTGTTACCTTTAAATTCTTACATTATTTTCACATTATTGGTGAATTATGAAGCTGTTATGTAGCATCTCAAAAAATACATTTAAAAACGTAACAAAGCTTAGGTATAAAATACAAGTTTGAGTTCTGGGAAGGTGGAGTTGAAGGAATGAGAATTATTTTTCCTTATAAAATCATTAGCTGAAAACCTATGTCAGGTAAATGCCAACTGATGATATTGAAAGTAGTACTTAATTCATTTATTTGCATGCATTTATATTTTATATCTCATCTAAAATACTATACTATTGCTGCTAAACAACTTTAATACAACATGGTAATGAAAAATGCTCAGTTGATAACTGTCACTTCTTTAGGTCAAGATTGAGCAGGTTACTATGGAACTTCAGCTTATTCCATTCACTGTACTTCTGCGATCGGTTCTGGATCAGCTGCAGGAAAAGGATTCTGCTCGGATATTTGCTCAGCCAGTGAACCTTAAAGAGGTATGTTTGCAGCTGTGTTTCCTGATGTTTGCATGTGGCTTGCTGGCATTTAAGTACAAGAAACAAGTCATTACATGCAGAGTTAGAAGCAGTGTTACCTTTTAATCTTTATTCTGATAATTAACATTATGAGTTATGGCTTACTTTTTATGCCTTTTTATGTTTACTTTTAAGCCTTTTTATGTTTATATACCAAAATAATTTCTGGGAAATACTTGTATGGAGTGCTTGGTACATGCTGATACTTTTCAATGAGACGATTTTGGTAAAGCAAATTCGAAGGATATCAAAAATTTCAATGCAGATACGGTGTTCTTACTTGAAGGTGGAACTAGGGAAACTTAGAGTATACATGTATGTGTGCGTGTGTGTTTATATACTGCATATACATCTGTTTATTATACATAGAATCGTTAAGGTTGAAGAAGATGGCCAAGATCATCAAGTCCAGTCTTTGACCTAATACCCCCATGCCAACTAAACCCTATCGCAAAGTACCACACCCATTCATTCTGAACACTTCCATGGATGGCGACTGCAACTCTTGCCTGGCGAGCCTTTCAATTCTTAACCACCCTTTCAGTGTAGAAATCTTTCCTAACACACAACCTAAACTGCCTCTGGTGCAACTTGAGACCATTTTCCCTTGTCCTGTCATTAGTTGCCTGGAAGTAGGAGTACATAAAACTGTGGAATTCCCAAGAAAAAGTAGTTTCAACATCTCTTAGTAGAGCTCAAATTTGTTACCTGAGATGCAGGATATTGTAATATGTAAACTTCTGTTGGCATGCTAATGTTTGCAATATCAAGATGTGCAATTTAAAGTTGCATTTTTAATTTCTTGTATTGGGGTGTTACAAAATAAGTTTAAAAAGTGGATCAGTAAGTAACTAATATTACTTGGTCTGTAATAAGACAATTTTACCCATTTGTGTTTTAAATATTTATTCAAAGGTTCCAGACTATTTGGATCATATTAAACATCCTATGGATTTCTCTACCATGCGAAAACGGTTAGAAGCTCAAGGCTATAAAAACCTCACTGAGTTTGAAGAAGACTTCAATCTGATCATAGAAAACTGTATGAAATACAATGCAAAAGATACAATATTTTATAGAGCTGCAGTGCGGTTAAGAGATCAAGGAGGTGTAGTTCTCAGGCAAGCCAGACGAGATGCTGAAGGAATTGGTTATAACAATGAAACTGGAATGCATTTATCAGAGCGGCCTAAACTTGAGTCACCCCAGCCTTTCTCTTGGGAAGATGGTAAGATGTTTTTCAATTATTTTTGAAAGTTGCATTTTTCATTGTATACAGTGTGTATGTTCCATACAGATGTTTAGGATTGTTGCTGTTCAGTTTGCTAACTAGATTCCCCACCCTCCATCAAAAACGTTGCTTGAAAGAGTTCTGCTGTTTCTATTCTACCAGATTTGTCATTAGACATAAGTGCTGTCTGGATTCTGATTTTGGCAGTGTCAAAGCCTAAATTTAACAATTCAGGTGGAAAAGGTTTTTGAGAGCTTTCTTTCACATGATTGATTGTGCTTGAAAGGCATGGAAAATGAATACAAGTGTTCATAAACATTCCTAAATAATCACTTGAAAAATCAAACATGCTTGTAATACTAGGAATTAAAATTTATTTTTTTTAACTTACACGTGAGTTTTCTAAGGTCTGGCAGTGCAGGAGAATAACATATTTCTTTTATAACTATAATCTTTTCCTTTAACAAGAAGGAATTCATCTCTTACAGTGGAAAGGATTAATTATGTCCTCCTTCTGACCTTGTACTTTGCTCTACTATTTAGTTTTTTTGAGCAAAACATTGATTAGGAAAAATAGTAAATATATTGTAGGAATTAATTTCAACATTTCTGACTATAATCTAAATAGGGTTTTGACAGTATCCTTTTATTTTGGCATGCAAATTCAATTTTTTTCCTCCTGTTGGTATTACTGTTCTGAGAAACATTCTGGGAAACGCTAACACGTTTTCAATTGTACGTGTTTTGACTTCAGTGGATAGGTTACTGAATCCTGCAAACAGAGCACATATGTCCTTGGAAGAACAGCTGAGAGAGCTGCTAGAAAAACTTGATCTCACCTGTGCTATGAAATCCAGTGGGTCAAGGAGCAAAAGAGCAAAGCTGTTAAAGAAAGAAATCAGCATTATTCGCAACAAACTCAGTCAGCAACACAACCAAGCTCCTCAAATAGAATCAGGTATTGGAAGTTTTGAAGAAGAAAGTGCAGCATTAGAACAAGATGGAGAAGAAGAAGGTAAGATTGTAAACCAGGTTTTAATGAGTACTGTTTGGAACCACTTCAGTCAGGTGCTCTGATGTAGTAGTGTGAATTAAAGAATTTGATAAATAAATATGAATTAAATTTAAAATACTGGTTTTAAAATTAAAATAATAGTTTTAAAATATGAAAATAGCTGCTTAATCACAACAAATATTTTAAGAGTAGAGTGATCTTCTTAAAAAACCTCCCTCCATTACTTTTCATGGTAGCAAGGTTTCAAAAACTTCCTTAAAAAAGGAAAGTGCAAACAATCTCATACGAAAAGCAGTCAGAAATGCCTGAGTGGAAAATATCTTTGTACTTTTGGAAATACTCTTAAATGTCAAAATATGACTTAGGGATCGTGTGAGCCTGGGTCGGTGGTAATGAAGACTCTGACTGTTGTGCTGTGTTTGTAGCCTTTTGAATTCACTACTTCAGGCTCTAGGGAGGAGGGTGGGTAGGCTTTGGGGTGGCTTACTTATTTATCTATTTTAAATAAAGCTAACTATTGATAAGATTTAACAAATTTCATGTTGTAGAATCAAGGCAGCCATATCTGCCCAGCTCTTCCCCTTTTGCTTCTCTTCCTCCTCAAAACATTTGTCTCAGAACTGTCTACTCTTGGCCAATTGCCATTGATTTCAATAAGAGCAGTGTGCTGGAAGGAATAGCTGCATATTTTAATTAAATATCATATTTGCATTTTTAGTTTTTAAATGAGTTTTTGAGGTTTTTATTGCCCATTTTTAAATGATGCAAAGAAAATCTGTCACTCAAATAAGAATTTCATTGACTTTGTTTCATGATTAGCTCTAAGAAACTAAACCTTTTTCTTTAGGAAAGTTAGAGATGTGTTTCATTTTTGAATTAGTGTATTGAATAGGAGGAGGAAAGAGCTTAGGGGAAAGTGGAAGCATGGTAATAAATAAAATAATCTCTATTTGTTGTGGCTTGATGCTATCAAAATTTGAAAGGTGAGGTCAGTAAAATGATTGTCCTTAACTGCCATTCAAACAGCAACTTAGTGTTTAATTGCAAACATATAACTTGCTGGAGATTTGAGCATTGGTAGAAAAAGTGTTCATGAATCACCCCATTATCTTGTTCTGAGGCTTTAAATGTTCTCAAAATGTTTAATGGTTTGTGTTTTTTAAATTTGGGTATTTTTTTAATCCTCAAGTGAGGATGGTATTAAATACAGTTCTTTAGGAATGTGGGGTTTGGCACCTAATGAATCCACAACTTTTTTTATTTGTAGCTTAACATTTTTATGCCACAGCCTTTCACTTGAGCTATTTTTTGTGAAAAAGTAGTCCTAAGTGAGTAGTAGTGGTTTTCCTATATTTACAGTATGCTTTAAAAAAAAAAAAAAAAAAACAACAACAAAAACATGATGAAAGGCAGAATTCAGGGTTGATTGGTATGGTTGTTATGGTTCTGATCTAGTGGAGAGTAATAATAATTAGTTCAAATTTCAGTTCTCAAATGGAAGGTACATTGAGGAGTAAAGAAAAAATTGCCCCCAAAAAAATAAGTATTATAATCCTGTGCCCAGGATCTACAGGAGCTGACATTGATAGAACTGTGAATTACCCTCTTGCAATTCTGTTTCCAGTCTTTGATCATGTGAAAAATACAGTACCAGAATAACCCCATGAAATTTAGGTTTTATTTCTAAATAATTCTCAAGTGGTTTTATGTTCTTAAATCTTTCTGTGAATATTTTCTAATTAGTTGTAAGAAAATCAGAATTTGTTTACAAAGAAAGTCACCTTGGAGATTCTAATGTGCAGGATTTTTTAATGTCTGGTAGTTTAAATGTGCTTATCTTACTGTACATTTCATTCTACAGTCTTCCTGAAATATTAGTTACCAATTCTAATACCTGTGTGCCTTCAAATTATGTAAGCACAATCACACTGTATTTTAAAAACAGGTATTTTTACAACAGGGTAAAGATTTTTCTGCACTTAGAAATCATTGATTTCCAAGTAAACATTGCTGGGCCAAAACCAAACAAAATAAACTGCAAGTAGAGGACTTAAACACTTGGAGATTTTACACCTTTCTTCAGGTGGCATAGGAAATTTAACTAAGTTTAAATATTTTATGTGATAGTATAAATAGTACATTAGTGTTATACAATTATTCTAGAATAAGTATTTCCTTTCTTATATTTTGAAAGATTCGTTTGGAAGCTAGAAAGATTTTAACGTCTTTTTGAGTTGATAATTATGGGTTAGGGACATTCTTCTTTTTGTATTAGGGAATGCTGCAATAGTAGAATGTTTATTTTCTTTCTCATTACTTGTGAAGAAAAACTGAAACTATTTTTATACACTCACTGTCATATCTGTGTTGTCTTTTCCCAGCATGGATTTAGTGGAATTGAGTGGCACATGATCATATTAAAAAAACTTAAAATGTAGGGGGCAAAGGCCAGGAGAAAAATGGTAGAGGGTGGTTTTTCTGATTTCTCACATAAAATCTGCTTTATCAATTTGTCAACTAGTGGCTAATCAAGCTGAAAGATTTTGGGGGTGTTGGGTTTTTCTTCCCCATTTTTATTGCCTTTTCTTTTTGATAGATAAAACTTTCTGGTCTCAACTGTAAAAAAGCTTTACAAATCATGCCCTTATGTAGTTTTGTAACACATTTTAGTTCACTCAAATAGAACAGGTTATAAGTACTTTTTTTTTTTATTGGTTAGCTGATAAAATTTTTCGTAGGCAGGTAAGGTGATTATTGATAAGGTGAAATAGATAAAAATGTATGTTATCAAAAATTTTACTTGAATGGCAGTATAATTGCATTTAACAGATAATCATCCACCACCCCAACTTTCTAATGAAAAAAATAGATTTTGTAGTTTTTAGTTAATGAAACTAACATAACTGCATGAGAAAAAGAAAGTACTTATCCAGGTATAAATTGTTAACACCAGCTATAGACATCGTCTTTTCTACCCCTGTTACATTCCCAGTATAAAAGTAGGAACTACTAACTAGGACAGATTGTTGCTAGACAAGTTTTGGTTTAAAAATGTTATGCTTTGTTTCCAGACAACAATTTATTTGGTGGGCTGCACATTTATAGTGAGTTTTATAATAGACTTTATAACTACAGGTTTTCAAAAATCACATTCTATTTATAATTTTTTCAGGAGATAAATCTCCCCCTAAACTTGAACCATCAGATGCATTACCTCTTCCTTCAAACTTGGAGACTAATTCAGAACCACCAACCCTCAAACCAGTAGAACTCAATCCAGAGCAGAGTAAGCTTTACAAAAGAGTAAAATTTGATAATGAATTATATAGTACTTCCATTCAGAAAGAAATAAATGGACACACTCCAGAACACTTACTTGACAGTAATCTCAATGAGTCGACTGTTTCTGCTGTAGCTGAGTCATCAACTGATGTAAACAGACGTACATCCATTCTCTTCTGCAAATCGAAAAGTATAAGCCCCCAAAAGTCTGCAAAGAACACTGAAACCCAGCCAACTTCTCCACAGCTAGGGACCAAAACCTTTTTGTCTGTAGTCCTTCCAAGGTTGGAGACACTTCTGCACCCAAGGAAAAGATCAAGGAGTGCATGTGGAGATTCTGAGGTTGATGATGAGTCCCCTGTAAAGCGCTTGGATACAGGTAAATGTTTACAAAACTTATTTGAATGGCTGCATCTGGAAAGTTAGCATACCTGTTAATTTTTAAGTACATGTGATTGTTAATCTTCACACTTCAGCACTCGAAACAATGTCCTCACAGTTGAGTAGTTACTGTTGAGAAAATTATTATTCATTTTTGTGTTGGCCCGTGACTTACTGAATCAAATTTGGATTCTTTAGTTTCATGATGCAGTTTTTAAGATCACATGTATGGGTGTATATGAAACCTGTAGGAAAGATGAATCAGCTGTTTTTTTTCCAAATTCCCTGTTAATTTACATGGAAATTTGATATACCATGGCAAAAATATAGAAGGTTTGTAAGCGGGAGCATGAAAAATGCTTGTGCCATGTATGACTTAATTTTGCTGAGTATTTCTCCAAGCATATTTTTACATTATGAAACTGATGACAGTGTATGAGGCACTCTGTATATCCATGTATTTTATGGAAGTGTTCAAATCCCAACATATAATGACACTTCTTGTGGTTTTTTTCTTCAGTCTGTGCACTTTAAGTAGAGTTGAAGGTAAGATTTTGCTCTTGATGAGACTTCTTTAAAGGATATTTTAAAGAAAATGTTCTCTTGATACATTTGTGCAGAACAGCTCAATACAGTAATTATATCTTCTCTAAGCACACCATAGTTCTATTTATTTGAGAAAGCAAAGTAGCATGAGGAAATTACGTAACAGATATTTCCTTAACGTCATCCATGGCCATTGCTATGACTTTTATATTACCTTTGAAATAAATACTCTGTTTCATTGTTATGTTGGGGAACCCTTATGCAGGTATCAAAACAGCATGTGGGGATTTTGTCTCTTTGAATGAAAGCGATAGGAGTTTAATTTGAACATTAGGTGTGAAGATGTGCACCAAAAGCTAGGGGAGATAGGGAGTTTATTTGGGGGAAAAGGGAAGTGTTGTTGATTTTTAGGTAGTTTCTTTTTTGTTTGGTGGGAATTTTTTTGTTTTGAATATCAGAATTTTTTGGGGTGTGGGGTGATGCCCTTTTTTAATTGGTTGGTTGGCTGGGTTTTTTTTTTTTTTTTGAATGATCAGGTGAGGACACTAGTGATTCTAATGCTGGAGTCATAGCAGGAGAAAACATTACATAAGATTTACTAGGGCGAATTGTCTTTCATTTATATTTTTGGAGGTTTGTTTGGTTTGCTTGTTTGGAAAGCCCCAGCTTCCATTCATTTTCCTAACAGCTTGGAAAGAGCATGCAGATTTGATCTGGTACTTTAGTTCTGAATTAAGTACCAAGGGAAGGCAGTGTGATAATAGACATGAGTTAATCTTTATTAATAGTATAAAAAGCTTTGGGTTCCAAATATCTGAATTTGTAAGTTTATAATCTAGATAATTTAATTATGTACCTGTATATAGATTGCATTTTATCACACACAGTAAATCATTTTGTGCTAGATCACACCAAGAATTAGTACTAATTTCTTGAAATTTTTATGTTAAATATTGTGAATTTTTTCTTTGGGGAAGAAAAGGTTTTTATTTTGTAAGGAAACTAACAATTATTAAAGCAGAAAAAAAAAGGCAGCAACAAAATCAAAACCCACCAGATTTCTGAATGCCTCTAAATTTAGCCATTTTTCTTTTTCTCCGTGGCATTAGGTGTATGTAGAGCAAATGTGCTTTTGATTATCTTTAAAACTGACAACCCAGTTACAGGAATAAAAGTTATTTATATAAATAAAACCAATACAAGGTTTTCTGTTGTTATTTTAAAACAAAATTAGGTAGTCTCTTTCTGAAGCTGCTAAAGATATAAAGGGAATTAAACTTGTGTAGAACTAATAACTTAGGGGGCATTTATAGTTAGAATTGGTACTTGTTCAAGGAGAGTGAATTGAAACAGTTTAGCCACTTAATATTCACCTGAAAATGTTCTAGTTACTCTTTAATAGTGTCTTGTGTTTTAAACATATATGATTCATACATGTGGCAGTTTATCGCATCTTGTTCCTTTGATTAGTCTTCCTGTTTGCAACCAAACATTTTGCTTTCACACAGGAAATTTTATTCCTCATGTTATTTTCAAATTTGTGTCTCCACACCAATTTAAGCAGTTTGCAGTTGGCAGCTATCTTGAGCTACAGTTCAGCAGGAAACCAGCACAAATGTCAGATACTTACCAAGATTTAAAAACAGTTGAAATTTTCTGTGTATGCAGCTGGTATTGATTCATGCAGAAGTCTCTGGTATGATAAAAATGCTTTAGGTGATGTATACAGCAGTACATTCTTTCTATTTGTTTATTTTTTACAAAATTTAATCTCATGCTGTAGGTAAAAGTGTTTTCATTCAGCAGAATCCAGCAGAGCTTTTCCTTCCAAAGCCATCCAATCATAGGAGAAGGCATGCAACAAGCTCCTCGTGTAAATTGACATGAGTTAGCAGCTTTGTGGGAAATCCCTGCAGTTGAAATTGAATTATTGTTGCACAGTTTTCTTTGAATGGTGTAAATATTAACTATCCCTAATTTTACTGAATACAGAAAAAAAAATCATTAAAAACAACTTTGCTTTATATGCAAAGCATTGAAATTTTTAAGTGGTCGAGAGCTGCACTGTCACATATTTTTTCTTTTTTACCTATTCATAGCCAATATGAGGGTTTTTAACGTTATTTAAGGATTTCTTGTTTCTGTCCCTTACTCTTCAGTCTCTTCATTATTTCCCCATTTCTTGTATTCACTTGTATTCTTACATGACGAAGCTCAGAGGAAGACTCTAAAGTTTATTTGGTTGAGTAAAATCACACCTGACTGGTTGTTTCATTATTCTTGCAGACTGTTTTTATTCTACTCTCTTGACTTACATTTGGGGTTGATATTTTTCCAGTTATTTTCAAGAAGGACGTTTAGGATCCACTGACACACTCCTTTCTAAGTGTGGTGTCCACATGCTGTTGGTTTTTATACACAAGATTACTGAAATGCCAGCTCTTTTTCTGAAATAGGGGACTATTGAACAACATGAATTAACCTTCAAAGAGGACTGAAAGCAGTTCATTTCAATACTCTGACCTTTCATATGTGAATATTTAAAATATATGAAGCAGGTGTGTAGTGTAATCTTTAATTTTCTAGTGCCCTACTAGGGCATTCATAGAATACATCAGTCTTTGTAGTTGCTATGTAGAAACTGACAGCTGCATAGTGGAGACATGTTTAAAAATTTTCTGTACATACTTGATATATTTTGAGTTTGCTTCACGTGTTATCTAGCAACAATTTCCAAAAGAAGATTGTTGGTTTACTTAAGAAATTTTGATGACATCAGAGATTGATGCATGATTCTTGAAGGTTGGACATGTCAAGTCTTAACTGTAACAAGTTCAATGATATTTTCAAAATACCCATTCTGTACTTACCTTGCTCTTCTGTTACAAAGCTGAATCCTTTTTGTCAGGGAAATATTTTGTGCAGTTATTACATCAGAGAAAAATGAAACTGATTAATGGATGGAAGGTAGATTTTACTGACCGTTAAAGAACTGCCTGTATCCGTTCTGTATAAGTAAGATGGAACAAATTATTGTTTTAAGAAACATTTTTTAATATTGTAAAATGTTAGATTACGATCAGATGAAATTTACCTGTGTACTTGGTGTTATTAATCATCTCTAAAGTTTTGTAAATTTAGGTAAATCATTCACAATTACTGTTACAGTACTCTTTAATTAGAAGCTAAGTGTTTAAAATACACTATCCTAAAACAACCACTGTAACTTACTATAGAATCAGGATTTCAGATAGTGACTGTTATAGTGCAGTATGTTGAGTTTGTATTATTTCTTGTCCAAATGCAGTAGTAGAAAATTTCAGTGAAGTATATATTTTGCTTCATATTTCTGCTTCCAGCTGCACAGATTTTCTCAAAGTACTGAAACACTTGCAAACGAATATTTAGAATATGGATCACTGAAGTAGAATATTCACACAGTAAAATGCACAGAGTGGGGGAATTTATCGTTTCTTAATACATACTTCACACACAGTTGTCAGTATACAACAAAGATTCCATATTAAATCTGTTAGTAAATGTTGAGCTGATTTTGTTTCTGCTGGACTACTATAAAACGATGGCAAGTAATCTACATATGAATTCCATTTGCATTTGATAGAATTTAATATTGTAGTGAGGACCACTATTACTTAATTTGATATGATAAGAGTAGACATTGTGTCTGGAGTGAAGTGGAACACAGTTTATTTTTTTAATTCTTGAGTACTTGATTTCTTATCTTTGCCTCTCGGAACACAGGCCAATTTGGCTAAAAGTCAAGCTTCACAGGTACAGCATTCAGTTACCATTCACTAAATGGAGGAAGTGAAGGTAAAACATGCACATCCAAGAAACTTATGTCCTCAAAGTAAATAAGAAAACTAAAATAAAGGTTCCTCAGAAAAAAAAAAAAAACAAACAAAAAAAATCCCCCCCACCATATTGGTATAATTTCTCTCCTGGTTAGCATAGACAGGAATGATAGTGCATGTGTGTGTATGGATTTGATATTCATGGATCAAGTGCAACAATTTGACTAAATCTATTGACAGATCCGCAGTCTTGATTTGTTGTATTTAAATGCATAGGGATTGTTTCATGTGAAGTCTGATCCGAAAATTAATTATTTAATCACTTAGTGTTGTCCCAGAACTTTAGCTGCCTGACTGCAGGAGGTTTGGAAACATAAAACATTTTAAAGTGAATTTGCAAACAAAGTATTGGAGATTGTGAAGGCATAAAAGGAATTATTCCTTGGATTGTTAAATTTGTCAGTATAGAGACATGGGGACTACAGAAGTCTGACTGTTGAGTTGTCAGGATAAGTTTGGTTAATTGGTTTTCTTGTAGGTTGATTGGCCACTGGGAAGTGTAAGACCATTTGCTAAGAAAATAAAGCAAAATAAGGAGAGAAACTAGGAGGAGGGCAAAAAAAAGAACCCTGCTGCATTTCTTAATTTCTTATTGTCCTACTCAAACTTTAGACAGGAGTTCTGCCAGCCCTATGAAGATTTCTTCCACTTTAATTTCTGGGAACATTTTTAGAGATAGGGAAGAATTTTTGTAATACGCATAGAATAAAATAAGTGCATAAGGCAGAAAGATGGGATAGGAAACTACCTTATGTCAACACTTGCAAGAAAATAAATGTTCCTCCTGGTTTTATTTAATATAAATAATCACAGTATTAACTTTCTGACTATGAAAAATCCTTTTCCTGTTTCTTGATTTATATTATTAAAATAGGGGGAATTTTGAGCAACATAGTTGAGGATGGTGGGGGTTGACGAACACCTGGATAAATGGCAGCTTGGTGCTTTTTCAAGGCTTGTGAGGTGTGTGCATGCATTGCACACTAGTACACACTAGTATTCTGGAAATTTTTCTTGGGTCTTAAACATGTTAATTTCTTTGAAAGTGATGTCTTTTGGCTTCTTTTTAAGATATTAATCAATCATTAACATTCAACATACAATTGCTGAGTTTTTTAAGATGATTATAACCAAAACAATACTTTTAGAAGCCCGTCTCTTTTTCTTGATTCTGTAGAAATTGTGGAGCCTTTTACTGTGTTCTGGTACTTTTTAAAAAAAAAATCTTTTTTTTTTTTTTTTTTTTTTTTTTTTTTTTTTTTTTTTAGTACTTACCTCATTTCTTGGCCTCAGTCTGTCTTTCTGAAAAATTAAATGTCATAGTCTGCTATGTGCTTCATCTGTGACATTTATTTTTTTCTGTGTGGTGCAGATGGTAAACAGAACTGTGGGATTTATTGAAAATATTTTAAAAGTTAGTGAATTTGATGATTCACACTATACTTTTTATAAGTGTGTTTTTAATTTATTTAAGAAGACACCATGGTGCTGAACTGAGTGTAGATGACCTACCTTCAAATTCACAGGCTTAGATATGGTGAAGTCCCCTCTTATCAGACATACAAGGTATCAAAGTGGATCAAGTCAGCTGATCTATTTGGAACATCATAAAATAGTTTGGGTTGGGAGGGGCATTTAAAGGTTATCTCATCCAACCCCCACATACTCACCCTGAGGTCTGATTTAAGAGGTGGACAACTGAAAGGGTTGTTCAGTGACTACAACAGGTAGTGTCAGGCACTGAACCTGGCAGGCAAAAGTACCAGTCACTTATGGCCCATTCTGCTGTGAGTGGAGGGAGTGGGGCAGTTTACACAGTATGATTGACAGTAGATTAATGTCTCAGTGAAGGTTTGTGTGTGGATTTGTGGTTTGTGGTGGTTTATTTCCCTTTTCCCCTCAATGAGATACATTAGATTATGTATTTGCATGCACAGAGGAATGGCCTTCATAAAGACTAATTATGGTAGCATGAACTTGTCACTGCATCATACACACAGTGCAGTATTTGGAGACAGTTTTAATTGAATAGTTTTCTACTGTGTTTCTCATTGTAGTACCCAGATGTAATTTCTTTGGCGTGCACAGGGGAAGTGTACACGTTAAAAAGATATCCCATACAAAGAAACGTGTAATACTCAAGAATGGGTGAAATTGAAGCAAAGTTGCTTTGTTTGTTGCTACCAAAAAAGCGGTTATTAGTCATGCTGTCACTTTGACAAGCCATGCTATTCTAATGTGGTAATGCTTCCATTTTGATTTCATTTTTTCTTCTCCTTCCTTTTATTCTGTTTTTTTCCTTGACTTTTCCTTTTTCCCTTCCCTCCAAAACTGTAATAATGCTCAGAAATTACTTCCTAAGAGCATGGTATTGGAAAAAATGGACACAAAAGCAGAGGCTGAGAAGTAATCTTCAGCTGATAAGCGTGGCTAACTCCTGAGTTCTCTAAAAAAATTCTGTGTTAAAGATAAATTTTCCTTAGGTCTGAGGGGAAAAAAGCAACTATAGATTCATCCGATTAGACACAAAGATATGAACGTGCAAGTCAGCCTTATTTTAACTCTTGCTCAGTTTTGGCTATAAAAATAGCAAAGCTAGGCTGGTATTTAATAGCTCTTGATTATCTTCACTTAGTGATGCTTCAAACACTGTCAGGTTGACTGAATGAGCAGTGAAACATCTCATTTGGTCTTTCCAGCTCCTGTTGATGAAGCCAGGAAGACAATCTTAGGATAGCAAGCACTGTAATTTTTGCTAGGCTGGAATAATGTTTTAGTATTCAGGTCATGCACTTCCTCAAGTACTCTGCAAGCTATCATAGAAGGCTGTAAAGCACTGGATCTCTTATACTGAATAACGTGAAGTTTTAATCTCCTTTCGTGAAGTAAAGGTAAAAAGGACCTGGAAAATTAAGACTGGGAATGCAGCTGTGTAACTTGGTGATTACTGAAGTAATTCAAAAGATTTGCAGCTTACTGTGGTGTTCTGTATGTCATCTCAGGAGTGGCAGATCTCTGCCTCCATCTCTCTTTCAAGTAGCAACCTCAGTTTCAGTTTCTGTTCTTTATCCTGGAAAGAGGAGCAAATTATGAACCAGTTTTCCTGAATAGCTGTAGAAGACAAATTATTTATTTTTAATAGAATAGCATTGCTGGACCTGCATACATAGGAGAGCTCTGGAGTTATCTGTCCATCTGTTTCCTTTTCTTTGGATACCATACCCAAAAGTTGTGTTCTCACAATTACAGGGAAACCTTTACTTTCAATGAAGAAAATACTGTGTTGATAAAAGCTCTGTGTAAAATCCTGTAGATAGTAATTTCCAAAAGTTAGTTCCATTCAGAACAGTTCAGTTTAGGAAATGGAGCAAGCTTTCTTTGTAGGTGTAGTTCCTGCTGGGCAGCTATGAAAGAGTGGTAGGCACTAGGATTTTCATGCAATATATTGATAAACAATTATCATGCCTTTTCATTATCTAAGTTGCAAATTGAAATAATACTTACTGATTTAAATCTTTAGGAAATCTCTAAAGATTTTTTTTTCATTTATATCAGGATTTTGTAGGTGAGATAGTAAAAATCTTCAAATGGAAAATGTTTAAAAAATTGTTTCTTAAGATTTTTAGTGTTTGGGCATAAATCAGTAAAAAATGTTTGGAAAAAAGATTTTGATCTTAAATCCTCTTAAGTTATTTTTGCCACAGTAATTGGAAGTAAATGATCCTAAATATTACTGTCTTTCTATTGGATCCTGAATGACATACCGTTGGTCTGTATGTAATTCAGGCACTTAAAGCTTGTATTTTAAAATCATCTGTTTTACATGTCATAAACTATATAAACCAAAGCTGATTCAGGAATTCAGTTTGTAAAGTTAGTTTTGAATTTTTCAGATTTTGTATGCATTTTTTAATGGCATTTTCTACTCTACTGCTTCATCAGTCTGTATCACTGGAACAACTGATGAAGTCTTAAAAGTTGTAGGGTTTTTTTGAGAAATGTGTCTTCTTGTATGCTCTTTCTTGTTTCAGGGTTTTCTGGAGTGTTTTCTAACTCCTTCTCTAAGGTTGCCTCCCACTTGCATATTTTAAAATGCCTTGAACAATCATCCTAAAGTACAGAGATCCTGTTGTAGTGAAGAGTAACTTATGCTCCTTGTCTTGTGGAAGCTGTAGTTATTAAATGCTGATTAGTTTTCCTTTCTGTTATGTAAATTACATTTTGCTATTGTATCAGAGTCTCATCTGACTTGCCAGAGATACTTCTTATTCTCAGATTTGAAGAAAATTAGTAGTTACAAGATGAATTCTCTGGCATTCCTTTGGAACCCATCAAACAGGCCGTTCATTGAGCCAACAAACTATTTTTTCTCTGTCACCTAAACCTTTAAAGGTTAACTTTTTCTGGTTAGGATCTTGAAAGGTGCCACTGTTTAGTGTGTAGGTACCACATCATGGGCTCATTGAGCTGTCTTTAACAATGACCAAGTTTTAAGCAAGTTTTAAAAGCTTTATTTTCTAGGGGACTCTCCACACCAGGCTTTGTAGTCTTTGAGTAACTGGCTTCCATTTTGTCTGCATACTGAAGGCTGTTTTAAGCACTGGTAGCTTTGATGTACTCTGATACTCATCTGTGTATCCTGAAAAGAATTGTGTTTAATACTCCTACTGCACTGTAGAATTTACTGTTTGAAATAACATTTAAAGGGTTACTCTTAGGGTCTTAGGCCCTCACTTTTGGAAAAAAAACCCAAAACTTAGTAGATGCCTTCTTGGTTCTGCAGTCTGCCCATTTCCAAGGTTTGCATTTTAAAAAATACAGTAACTTTTGATTATTTATTACCTTCAAGTATTCCATTATCCTATGTGTGCTATAATAATATAATATAATCCCCTAAATCAGTGACATCCCCCTTCT
Source organism: Cettia cetti (assembly GCA_013401135.1). Classification (NCBI taxonomy): domain Eukaryota; kingdom Metazoa; phylum Chordata; class Aves; order Passeriformes; family Sylviidae; genus Cettia; species Cettia cetti. Next base: position 9,894 of record VZUI01044346.1, on the reverse strand, counting down.
TACTCTTACTGGAGGTATTTTTAGATACATTTCAAAATTGTGTTCTTGATGCATATCATACACATGGAAGTTGTATTCTGTGTTTTCAATGACTTTCAGTATTTTCTTTTTCAAGAAAGAGTCCTAAATCAAAGTGAAACTTATTAGATTGTCCCTTTAGAAACCTTAGGATTTAGTGATACAATATGTGTCATTCTCACTGTCTCTGGACACTGCTATAAGGATGGCTTATTTATTTGAAAGCTCTGTTTCCTTTCAGAGAGACTTAATGGCTTTTTCACTGTCTTCCAGGTTCTCATATTAACTAATATCATGCTGGGTATTTATCTCTTTGGATCCTAATTATTTTCTGTTATCCTCAACATGGAATGGAATTCAATTAAATGATCATTTTGGAACGCAGAAAGACAATTACATTTGAAGTAATTAATTTGGATCATGTTGGAGACACCAGCCATCCTTAAAACAAAAAAAAACAAATAGAAATGAACACTCTTGGAGGAAGTCTTTGACATATATGAAACTATGCTCTTCATTCAATATATTGCCCCATTTCCGTAAGTTACAAAGTTGTACGTGTTGTAGTATATGTGACACAGATTGGTCGCAGAGTTTTACTAGTCCCAGTATTCTCATTCCCAGAACATGTTCTTTGAGAGCAGATTAGCTAAGAATGCTACATTTCCATCTTCTTCCCTTCCCCAGAAAAAAGTCTCATCATTTTTGGAGAACTGAAACCTATCAAGAAAAATAATGGGTTTTTTTACTAAAATACACATTTTCCTCTACTGTATATATTTTTTAATGAGGAGTAACATCACTGATTCTGGGTAAGTGCACAAGTCAGGGCTAAAAATGAGACTGAATAGTGTTATAGAAGTGCTGGTGCACTGTGTGCAGTCATTTTTTAAATGCTCCCAGTATTTTTAGTGGTTGAATCTCAGCCCTTCAGGTCTGGTTTTAGGAGAGCACTTCATCTTACATTTGGATGTGCTTGGTTTTGCATCAAGCTACACATAGTGCAGTTTTAATTGCTTTAGAATAACTTGGTGCAAGTTTTGCTTCTTTTTGTTTCAGCAGAACTGTAAGGTGTGAATATAGTCTGAAATAAACAGTTCTGTATTCTGGGCAGCATTTTATACATTCATGGACATACTGTGCTGCTCTGTGGACTATACTGAGCTTTGTTCCTCTACCGTGTTTTCCAAACTTCTGCTCTCTTTTGGAAGTTACCTTTTCTTGCTTCCATTAATTTAGTATGGGCAACAAGATTCTAACTTGCTTGGTGTAGGTAGTTAGTGAAAGTTTTAATTGCAGCTTAAGAACAAACTGGCATTGTGAGAAAAAGTTAAAACTTTGCCTGATAAATACAGTTTTCAGTGCAGTGAGAGACCTGTGGAAAAGTGTCAGGCTGATCATCTTTGCCTTACTTTTTTTCTTCTTAGTTAGTACTTCTTTATTTTCAAAATAGTTGTGTTATGCTATGATTGGCAAGGCAGTAAATTTTCCATGTACGTTGAAGTTGAGCAGATTAGAAATGGCAGTAACCCTGCATTTAAGATTGATAGCAGACTTCATTGTTTGAGAATTCCCTTTTTAATTGAAAAAAGTTAAGTTCTGTCCCTTGAGAGTAGACTGCTTTTTTGAAGAAACTCAAAAACACAGGAGAAAAGTAAAGGAAGTGAACCACTAATGAAAGGCTTTTAGTTTGATCTTAAGGACTTTTTGGGGGAAGACTTTTTGTCATTCAGTGGTGTTGGTGAGGCAATATGTGTAAGAAGTTTAGTATCTGACATAAAATTTCACTCCATGACTGTAGAGAAAGCTCATTTGATCTAACAAAATCACGAGCTTTTGGAAAGTTGCAAGCAGGATGAGTTACGTCTCATGGATTTTCTTTATTTGGCCTTTATAGTTATATCTGCTAATTCAATAAAATGCAAGTTCCTTGAAGCAATTGGAGATCTTTAATTTCACTTACTCTAGCAGCTACAGGACATTGGGTGTTTCATGAGTCATGGTAGAAAATAGTTTTGTAATGATATTACAGAAACCAAATTGTGTAGTACATCTGATCTTTTTTTGCACATCAGTGCTACTACCATAAAGCACTTAGATTTTATTGCCTCTTTTTTTCTGGTAAATTACAAGGTCACTTGTGAACTGCTTCATCTATGACTAGACATGAGTGTGTTTTGTTTAAAATAAGCCTTGAGGTTTTCCTTTATTAGAATAATGCCTATCCTTATAACTTCTGAAACGTGAACTGTATAAACTGGAGTCTGATGGATTGTGTAAGCTCCTGTCATTTGGGGCCTGATGTGCAGGAAAATTACTCCTGCTGATAGCTTGCATGTTCTTTGTTTTTTATACTTCCATAAGCAAGAGAGAAATATGTCTGGGAAGCTCTAAATTCTTTTGCACTTTTGTATTACTTTTTTTCAAAAATGTTTTGGGTTTTTTCCCCCACTTATTGTAGTTTAGCCCCAGATGACAACCAAGTACCACCCAGCCACTCTCTCACTTTCCCACTCCTCCCTCCCCACAGTGGGACGAGGATGAGAATCAGAAAAACTTCTGGGTTGAGATAGGAACAGTTTAATAATTGAAACAAAGTAAAATATAATAATAATAATAGGAAAGGGGAATAAAATCCAATAGAAACAAGTGATGCACAATATTGTTGCATTGTACCCACTAACCAATGCCCAGCCCTGTCCCCCAGCAGTGATCAGCCCCTCCCAGCCAACTCCCATCAGTTTATCTATGGGGCATGGCGCTCCATGGTATGGAATATCCTTTTGGCCAGTTTGGATCAGCTGTCCTGGCCATGCTCCCTCCCAGCTTCTTATGCACCTGCTCACTGGCAGAGCATGAGACACTGAAAAGTCCTCAACATGCTGTCAGCCCTACTCATAAATTCAAACATCAGTATGTTATCAATATTGTTCTCTTACTAAATCAAAATACATCACTGTACCAGCTACTCTGAACAAAATTTGCTCTATCCCAGCAGAAACCAGGACACCACTGTTAGTAACCATTCTACAGATTGGTAAAACATTTTTACTATAATCTGAAGTGAATTAAATGAGTCATTAAACTCAAAGCCTATAATAAAACTAGAACAAGGCTGGACTGCCACCTCAGAGAGCTGTCTCTGTTGCTATAGTTGCATGTTTCTGTTGTATCCCTTGTTTCTTAACTTCAGCAATCAGGCAACCACATGGTTGCTTTGCCCAGCGCATTGCTGAAAATTAGCTCCTTACCATGACCACGTATTTCTTGGTACTGCCACCATTGCTAGAGATTGAGTGCCAGAGTGTCCATTTTGGTGACCACACAGTCATAAACTGATTGAAATAATAAAAATATGAAGCCCTTTTGCCCTGGATGTGCATGTACGTACAAAACCAGTTTATGCAGAGATAAACATCCATGTCACATTTGGCTTATATATGGATAAATGTAGATGGTACACATGCTCTTATAATACAGGTACTTCTTTTCACTTTCACAGTCCTTTGGGAACCTGAACTGTGCCCTTGTTCTAGCAGCAATCATCACTTGATCTATCTTCCTATTTAAAATTCAGTCTGTGATCTGACTTTTTCTGCTGATAGCTGCTTCACATGCCTGAGTGATAAGTTGAGTAATGTGCCTCCAGCTTGTGGCAGGATGAAAACAAAACAGTTTATACACCTCACTTGAAAGATAAGTCTGACAGGATATCAAGCAATAAAAAAGTCGTTTTTGCAGAGACATAAGAAATGTCCTTTGCAGATTGTGGGGTGTTTTAGCTTTTCATTTCAAATGCCATGTGAAATATACTGTGATAACTTAAATTCCCCTATACACTTTTTCATAAAGCATACTCTGTTTCAGCACAGTCTAGGACCCAACTCTTCCTTAATCTGCAGATATTTTTATCAACTTGCTGAGAGGGAGAACAAGATTAATCAATACCACTGATTAATAGTTTGGTGCTTGACACTCAGGACAATTCTACCCTTATCATTTTTCTTCTGTAAGAAATCAAAGGCAAATGTAGGACATACAAAACAAACGCTCTTGTATTAATATCTACGGTGTAAACTAAATGACAATGAAACAGAATGCTTACATGTAAATCTTTCAGAATGTTGAGTAAATACACTCCTTTTTTTTTTAAAAATCTAAAATTGTGTTGATAATCCAAATGGAAGGTCTCCTGGGGTGGAGGGGAAAACCCTGTAAGTCACTGTATGGAAATGCTTGAAAAATTTCTGTACAAAGTACAGTACAAAAATTGTTGTACGAAGTAACTTCCTAAATTCAAGTTCCTTATTTATCAGCCTCCTTTGCAGAGGTCTTTGTAGCAAAGAGACTGGAAGAATTAATTAAGGAAGTTCTGCCATAATTGTTTTATAATGCACTGTGGAGGGGCATATGAAATTACATCACATTGTAGTTTGACTGTGTCTGAATGTACAATGATCATGATGGTCTTCAAGTCTCTGGTAGTTTCAAGGATGGTTGGGATGGGTAGCTCTTTCTTGCGCTGTGAGTGACATGCTCAGAACTGAATTTGTTTTAAAACTTTCTTTTCTTTTTAGCCTACAGTTTGCAGTAGCTGACTGCAAGCTGGTATGATTGCCTTTAGTGAGTGCATTTCTGTTGGTATTCTAGAGTCTGTGCTGGATTATTTCCTTGTTAGTCCTAAGGTCCACACCTACACACACACTCCCACACACCCTGGAAAGTCTTCAGAATGCTATCTCAAAACTTTTCATTTTCCTCTTTAATCAAGTATATAAATGGCTTAATAAGGACTATACTGTTTGTACAGCAAACCCAGAGCAGGATTGATAATAGCCCATCGAATAAGTAGATTGTAATATAAAAGCCTTCTTAATGCTTTCTTTGCAGTTAGGGAATTAAAATGCAATATCCTTCAATGTATATAAGCTTGTGTTAGGGAAAGGCTAATTAAAAACAGTGCCATCTATATTATTGATTATTGGTAACAGAAAACAGTCATCATCGTGTCAGTCAGTCTGAATTTACTTAAAATGGAAAGCCTATGAGGAAGAATTAGATAGTGTTACAAAGAAATCCATACCAGTCTTTACTTCCAGTATTTGAAAAGGATTTTAATGATTTTAGCATTGCATTCAAGTAAGCCTTTTGTTGACTTGGTAATCTGCCTGATTTGTAACCTTTTATTTTCTTGGGTTTTTTTCTACTTAGCATTTGCAGCATGATTGTTTTAATAGTTGGAAACATTATTGCTAAGACTGATTTGATACTCTATTTAGTACTTCCTGTATTACAATCTTTGCTTGCTTTTTTTATGTACCATACCAAAAGGTTCATCCTGTCTTCAAAATCTGGACAACAGGGACTTCCTACTTATAATGCTTTCTTGAAATTACATATTTTGTTAATATTCACATTCTTTTTCATCACACCAAAATACTTGAAGAACAAAACAATAATGATACATAGTGTGAATACAGAAAGTTGTTAATGAAAATGTGTAGTTTCCAGTTTGATGCAGTATATTTTTTGTGTTATGCTGCAGGTCTATCAAATGGTTTTGGAGATGAAAGTAAAGACAGAGCATTAGATGATACTCCAGGAAGAAAAGTTGAACCTCGTCGCCGCTGTGCATCAGAATCTAGTATTTCGTCTAGTAACAGTCTCTTGTGTAACTCAAGGTAAAACTGTAAATATGAAATACAGATTTGAGACTAGATAGATCAGTTTTCTATATAGCACTTGTGACCAACATTGGAGGATTGCATAAATTTCCATCTTCTCAGTTATTTTAGATCTGAGATACTTTTCAGGATTGCTGGGATTCTTCTATTGGATTCAGGTTATTGCATATCCAGGCAGTTACGTTTTTAAACTGATTGTGCTTCTCTTGCTCTGTAAAGATACAGATAAGTTCTTGCATGTAGTATCTTGGCTTAAGTACCTTCCTAATCCAGAACACTAAAAATGTGTGTGTTTATTTTTTTGAGGGCAAGAGAGAAGCAACTTAAAAAGCAGAGTCGTATACCCAGAAAAGGTAGTTCAATAGCTTTGGAACTGTAGGTTGTCAATCTTTGTGTTGCTGGCTAGGTACTACAGTGATGATAGTAACTCTGTACCAACTATTGGCTTTCTCTCCATGGGGTCTGTTGTTAAAGGCAGGACTGTCAGAACAGACACCTCTGCCACAATTGATGTCTCCATCACCAATGGAGTACCCCAATGGTGTATCTTCTGAAAGAACACTAATCTCTGGTTGAAAGGTAGCTGTCTCCAGTCCTGGGCTAAGAGAGTGGGACATACAGGAGAGTATAGGGTAAATCTTTAGACAGAAAAAGAGGACCTTATTCATGTGTTCAAGTCAAGGGAATGGTGTTGATGCAGTCTTGTCAAACAGGCTTTCAGAAACAAAGTGAATTTAATATTGCATCTATTTTAAATGTGATATTCTAGATCAAATTGATGGTATAATTGTTGTTCAGATTCTATGATTTCTTGAGGAAAACTCAGTGTATTTCAAGACAACAGATTTCCCACTTTAAGTAAAGACATTTCACAATTGAAAGGCTGGAATTTGTAGTGAAAAATTAAAATTAGAATACTTGTGTTTTCTATGTAGTTGAACTGTTGGAGCAGTGGAACTGTCTTTTGCTGATAACCAAGCAATTCTGTCTATTAAAATAATCAGGGCTTTGGCTTTTATGTTGTTTGTATTTTTTACTCAAAATGTTTCTAGAGCTTGCTCCATTGATTTTACTCTGTACTGATGAAAATTAAATTCTTGTTCAAAATTTTGATTTAAGTGAACAATGTTAACTATCAAGTAATGGTTTTAATATGAATACTTTTGTAGTTTCAGTCTACCGAAGTGTGGTAAAGGTAAACCTGCCCTGATACGGAGACACACACTGGAAGATCGAAGTGAACTGATATCGTGCATTGAAAATGGAAACTATGCCAAAGCAGCAAGAATTGCAGCTGGTAACTATAAATAATTGAATTCTTAATAGTATTGTATAATTTTGTCCATTTATTTGATAGATTCTAACATTCTTATTTTTACTGCTTAAACACGTTAAGCCTTCTGAAAATGTTAGTGATATCCTTCCAGAAGCTACTGAATTCTGCTTTTGACTCTTTAAAGACTTTTAAAAGAATAGTATCTGACTGATCTTGATTAATTTTGTCTCCTTGCTTAAGGAAATAAAGAGGTTTTGAAATAAAAAGAGAAGATGAGTTTTCTTTTACAGGTCTTGTAAAAGAAAATTAGTATCACATGTGCTAGATTTGTAACCCTTTATTACCATGTGGAATAAATTCTGACTAGGAAGAATTCTGAGACTCTTACTTGTCTGTACACCTGAGAAGTCTCTGAGTCTGGCTGCATGCATCCTGTCAGGTTGTGTATGATTTTCTATTCAGCATTAAAATACCGTTTTCTTAACAGCTGAGAATAGTGTAGGTTTCTTTCTTGTTAGCCATCCTGAAGAAGAGGACTTGTACTGTTTTTATGTACCAGATACAGTTCTACAGTTTTTTTAAACAGTCTTGAAATGAAGGATGAATTAATTGAAACCTTCATGGCTCTTTTTAACTGACATGTCAATACTTTACAAACTGTTACTAACAGAGCAGAGAGATGGAAATTACTATGCAGAATGATTGAACTAATTTTATGTGATCACTTTAAATACTTTTTTTTCTTATTTCTACTTTTGAAAGGTCTTAAACCACGTTTTTTTCTCTGGTATGTTTTATAATGTTGAGATAGAACATGTATCTGCATGCCACCTTTCATTATAAATAAGCAATGCCCACTTGAAATACACTTTCTCTCAGCAGTTAGTAGTGCCTGACTGCTGAGAGAAGGTGCAGCTGCAGCCCCTGAACTGTCTCTTGGTACCCCATACCAGAAGTGCTGCCTGACCTGTACAACATATGAACTTGGATAACTTTTTCCCCTTTGATCACCACCCTCACTTCATCTTGAGGGTGTAACTCACTGTCTTCTGGTCAGTCTCTTGACTTTTTCTAGGGAACCAGTTGTGGTTTTGGTTGCCTGACAGGCTTAAACCTGTCTCAGGCTTCAAACCATTGTTGAGCAATGGAGAAGAAAATTGAGGATTCTGGTAACTTAAACTCAGTTGTTCGTTACCCTGCTTTTTGAGAAGAAATAAAACACTAGTGCTGCTGCCTGGAAACCCATTGATCTTTTTGAACTTGACTGCAGGAAAGGACAGGGCCGAGAGACCAAGAAAACTTGTTAAAAAGAAATGGAAATCAAAATGCAGATTAGCATTTAGGCATAAGAATAGACAGGTGTACCAGAGAAGTGTTGTTATCAGGTACTAATTTCTGTGGGTATCCAGGTATCCAGCACTTGGAAACATATACCACGCAGCTTGCATCTTGAAAATCATCACCACTGTGACAGGATTGTCATCACAGTTGTAAAAGAAACTGTTATTTGAAGTACCATAGTTTTATGTTTTCTTTGGATCTTTTTCAATTTAAAAGAATTACTGGACTTTGGAAAACATTTTCTAAGAACTAAGATGTTTTAAGATATGCTATTTCTAGAAGTGTCTAAACTCTTATTCTTTATCTCTAGGGTTGGAATAAAGTAGTAGTATCATCTAAACAGCTCTTCAGAATACTACCTTGTTTTTATTGGCATGTGTGTGAAAGTTTGCATTAGTATTTTGATTCTAAGGATCATGAGCTATTGATTAGGAAACCAAGAACTACAGATTTGTCTGAGGTTTCATTCTGGAACATTTTCATTTTATATTTCTTTGTTCTTAGAAGTTGGGCATAGCAGTATGTGGATTTCAACTGATGCTGCAACATCTGTTCTTGAGCCTCTAAAAGTAGTATGGGCCAAATGCAGTGGATATCCCTCTTACCCAGCTCTGGTAAGTGCCCAGCTCCCAGAAGTACAGTAGTGACTGTTTCTGATCTGAGAACACCATGCTCAAACTTGAGGTAATTGGAAAATTCCCATTCAGGATGAATAAAGCTGGCTTACTGTGCCCTCTTTACCGTGCACTGAGTTTGTAAAGTCACCGCAGTATCAGATTTTAAGTCCATAATTTCTGCTACCCTGCCCGCCTGAGATATGCAATACTCCTGTGTTGTGGTTCAACCCAGACAGCAGCTAAGCCTCTTGCAGCCACTCCCTTGCTCCCTGTGGAATAGTGCAAGTGAGAAAACTTGTGGGTTGAGATAAAGACAGTTTAGTAGCGAAAGCAAAAGCTGTGCACAAAAGCAAAGCAGATTCATTCTCCACTTCCCATGGGCTGCAGGTGTTCAGTCATCCCCAGGAACACAGGGCTCCATCACATGTGGCTTGGGAAGACAAATGCCATCACACTGAATGTCCCTACCTTCCTCCTCCTTCCCCCAGCTCTGTATACTAAGCTTAATGTCATAAGGGATGGAATATCCCTAAAGTCAGTTGGGGTCAGGTGCCCCAGCTGTGTCCCCTCCCAACTCCTTGTGTGCCCCAGCCTCCTCACTTGGTGGGGCAGTGTGGGAAGGGAAAAAGGCCTTGACTGTATAAGCATTGCTCAGTATTAACAAAAATATCTTTATATTGTCAGTACAGTTTTCAGCCCAAATCCAAAACATACCACATACTGTGAAGAAAATTGTCTCTATCCTTGCTAAAACCAGCATACTTTTCACAGTAGTCTTTATTTCTATATTATATATTATTGTTTTGGTTTAGGGTAAATTTGGGAGGAAACCTCTGAAGGGGGTTCCACTGGGAGGCAAACCCAAACAGCCCCTCCCCCCAGCCAGTCCAGGAAAAATTTCCTCAGAGAAAAAGTGGAAAAAACTATTAAACTATTTATTTAACAAACAGAATATCTA